>JAPKLY010000333.1:384962-394974 GCA_026898435.1 Prunella vulgaris | reverse complement strand
AAGAACTGGAGGGAGTAGAATTGAAGAAATTTTTTGACGAATTTGAATTTTAAGTTCTTAAACAAACTTCCAGAGAAGTTCAATTAAGAACTGGAGGGAGTAGAATTGAAGAAAATTTTTTATGAATTTGAACTTTAAGTTCTTGAACAAACTTCCAGAGAAGTTCTATTAAGAACATGAGGGAGTAGAATTGATTTTTTTTTAACAAATTTGAACTTTAAGTTCTTAAACAACCTTCCAGAGAAGTTCAATTAAGAATTGGAGGGAGTAGAATTGAAGAAATTTTTCGACGAATTTGATTTTTAAGTTCTTAAACAAACTTCCAGAGAAGTTCAATTAAGAATTGGAGGGAGTGGGGTTTTAGGTAAACAAATATCCTAGATATCTTTTTACTGAAGTAAAAGAAACAAAACAATACGCAAGCAAGAAAACGAAATATTGCAAGAAGTCCCAATGGGACATTGTTCAAAAGACAGAAATAAGAAGGCCGTAGCCTTAAAAGTCATCCAGATAAAACAATGAATGAAACATCTCATTCATTCAAATCTGTAACCAAGCCAACAGTGGTTACCAAGTCAGTAGAAGCTTGTGCAGCTGCAGCAGCAGCAGAGGGAGGCATCCCAGGATCAGAACATTCAAATGAAGACAGATCATAGAGTAGAGAATCTGCAGGAGGCCATAGGGGCCAAGAAAGAGAAAAGCCTGCCCAGAAGAGGTATGGAGAAATTTTGAACGGTAGAGATTGATGATGCCATCCAAGATACCTTGGGCATGACCCTGAGAGTAGCTTTCCTCCAACAGCTTTTTCTCTGACCTCAGTCAGAGAGAAAGAAGTTTCTCAGCCTTGGAAACCTGCTGTTGAAAAGATGAGTTCTCTGAAACGAGGACACTGACACGAGCTTTTAAATCCTTGTTCTCTTGAGAAAGTTGAGATATTTCCTGTTCCTTAGAGGCCAAATCAGAGGCAGATGGAGCATCACTTTCAAAACCTTCAATCTTCAGCAACTCAGTGTGCAGATCCAAGAACTAGAAAAGACATGAAATAATGTAAGTGGCATGAAAGAAAAATGCCATGAGAGAAAGAGATGGCATGAATACCTCACAAAGACGTTCATACATAACATTCTTCAATACGGGAAAAGAGAGCTTAGAATCAGAGGACTCCGGTTTGGGACTTTTAAGAGTCTTCATGAATTGAATGTTCTCTATCAAGGGAACCGTAGTGATAGGATCGGGATTCTCCACAGACATAGCAGAATTGGAACCAGTACGCTTAGAGAAACGAGTCTTCTTCTAGACAAGCTTAGGCTGCGACTTGGAAGTAGCATCCCTCTTACCCTTCACCTTGGAAGGATCATCAATTGCAACCTTAGCATCAATAGAAGCTGGAATGGAATTATCCTGAATGCATGCAGAAGAAGCCTCATGAGTCTTGGAAGGGGAAACAGGAACATCACCTTTAGTACCCTCGGCTTTAGGATCAGAAACATGGGCCTTGGATTCATGACCTTCATCATCAGATAACACTAGGGCATTTACCCAAGACATGCCTAGAAAATAAATAAGCAAATGCAATTAGCTAGAGCTAAAACTTGTTCATAGATGAACAATGTTGGGACAATCATAGTATTTTGATTAGATCCCAAAACCCCTGATGAATCTGCCTAAGTATAGTTGTTCATTATCAAATAGTTCAGGATAGTTAGGTTAGGAATTCAGTACAGGAGGAACTTGCTGAAGACTGAAGAATATTGGAGTCGACCCAATTTACTGAAGTCTGAAGTATAATCCATCCTGAAGGAGTCAGTCAGTCTTGCTGAAGATTGCCTGATCTGAAGCTGAAGATCAAAGCCTGTTAATCCGTCCTGAAGTCAATCCTGAAGTACCATTGGCTGATGTTTCTACTGAGTACACTAAGCATACTCAGGACAGAACTTAGTCAGTGAAGAGTAAGTGTAATCTATCAGGCAGTGCTGAATGCACTTAAGACCTGACTTAGGCCTTGGTTCCGTTTATCTGAACCATGTAAGTCCAAAGCAAAAAGGTTACACATACTGGGCTGAATAATCTATCAGGCTGTGCTGAATACACATAAGACCTGACTCGGGCAGTAGTTCAGATCATCCGAACCATGTAAGTCCAAGGCAAAAAGGTTATTTATGCTATGGGATAAGAGACAAAGAGAATGTCAGTAAGACTCCATTGAAGATAAACATTCAGACTGAGTTATTAACAAGAGACTCAGAGTATTGAATGTACGAGGAAGGACAAATGTCTGAAAGTCAACTAGCCGTTAGAACGGAGGGCCAATGATCTCTCGACACGTATGTACGGAGTCTGCGCAGCATTTAATGCGGCATTTAATGCGTCTCAGAGTTGCAGGCGATGTGACAAACTTGCCAGAATAAGCATGGCGGTTAGGTCAAACATTATTTCTAGTCTGCAACCACCCCAAAATAGGAAAGATTTGATTTGATCTCCTCCAACGGATCTATTTTGAATCTTGCCTATAAATATGGAGAGTCTTGCACCCATTCAAGGCAAACGGGAAATTTCCAAGAGAAAACTCTCAAGAATCCAAGCTCTCAAAGCATACTATAAACAACACTCTGCTATTAAATTTCCCTAGTGTTGTAGTAGGATTCACTCTGTATTTGCTTAGATCGATAGCTCTAATATTTAGCATTGTTTTGTATTGCTAGAGCTATCTTAGTTGGAAATTAGAATACCAAACCACTCAGGGTGTGAGATTGGTTGGTTAGAAGGACTGGGACTTGTAAAACGCCAATGGGTCAGTTCCTAAGAGAGGAAGTTGGCTACTCGTGTCCCTTGGCACATAAAACCAAGCACCTATCCTCAGGACTTTGAGGATAGCTTCCTGTTAAATCAGGTCGTGGACGTAGGAGTTGGTTATCTTCGAACCACGTTAAAAAGATCCTTGTGTGCTGATTTACTGTTTTGTTCAGGATCATAACTGTCATCATAATAAACTGAACATTCTGCATTATTTTATCCTCAGGACTGAATCAATCATCCTGAATCTTAATGCGGTGCATTCAGCCTTAATCACCCGTCTACTAAGCAAGTTCAGAGAAAATGTTTTCAGAAACTAAAACGAGTAGAATCTAAGGGCTCACTTTCTGCACGTACTCTAGCTCACTGAGATATTAGTCCAACTGACTCGCTTCCAAGCAGTCAGTAGGTTTGTTATCTCTACTGAGCTTCCGAGCACATTACTCACACTCAGCTTATCTGACTCGTTACTGAACTGTCCCTGCTGTCCCTGTGGACCTTCAGCATACTGAGTAATTCAGGAAATCCTGACTGTGAGTGTAAGAGCATTTTTCTGAATCTTTCAGAAAAATCTGACATCAGTGTATTCCCCCACATACACTGATTGTACTCGTTTCGGGACCAACAAGTGGTATCAGAGCAGTGGTTCAATAGGCCACTGACTTTGTTTACCAACAGTTTCTGAGGAGAAACTTTTGGTGGTCTACTGAATAGATCTCGTTTCTGAAAACTGCATATCATGGCATCTGGTTCTAAATGCCTCGAAGGCAATCTTCCTGAATTTTCTATTGACAATTATGACTATTGGAAATTCAGGGTACTCGCACATCTCTATTCCATCCATGATCAGATGCATCTGGTGATTGAGCAGGGTCCGATCAAGTTTATAAGGAATCTTCAGATGACCTGGCTTGTTGCTGGCAATGTTCCTATTCCTGCCGCCGGAGATGAAGAAGTGGAGAGGTCCGCGCTTAATTCTGATCAAATTAAGCAAATCAGACAGGATAATGTTGCCAAAAACATTATACTCCACACCCTTTCTTACGAGAATTCGGTCAGGCTCCTGCATCTGAGGACTGCAAAGGAGATCTGGGATGCTCTGAGAGAGATGAGTGAGGGATCAGAAAAGATCAAAGAGAACAAGAGAGATCTTGCAATTAGGAAGTTTGAAGCCTTCCGGATGTTAGAAGGAGAATCCATCGATCAGATGGAAGCTAGGTTCATTAAGATGATGAACGAGCTAGCAACCCTTGGGAAGGAGTTTCCCAAGAGGGAGGTGTCTTCTAAAATCCTGAACTGTCTCCCTGAAAGATGGGACACATGAGTGATCTTACTGAAGAACACTCAGGATCTTACCAACATTACTCACTCTCACCTATTCTCAGAGTTAAAGGCTCTGGAATTCGACCTCGATAAGAGGAAGAAGAAGGGTGTTGTCAGTGAGGAAGTTAGTGAGGAGAAGACTCCTGAGAAGGAAAAGAGTGTGGCTCTTAAAGCTACTCCTGAGCCTGAGGCTGGATCTGGCTCTAAGTCTCTGAAGGATATGAACAAGGATGAGCTAGCCTTGGAGTACAGCCTGATGGCGTGGCGTTTCGAGAAACTGAACTCTCGATTCGGAAGGTATAAGAAATTTTATACTGACAGCCGTGATCACAGGTACTCCAGCCCCAGGAGATCGAGTCCCCGAAGAGAAGAAAGGAGGGGTTCAGATTCCAGGAGGGATCGCAATAAGCCTGAGCGACGAAGAGATGAGAAGAGGAGAGATGATGAGCCCAGAAGATCCAGCTCCAAACCTGAACGATCATCAGGGAGCAGGAGGGAGTCATCAAATAAGAGGTACACTGACAAAAAGTTTACTTCTGATGTAGATCAGTGTTACCACTGCAAGAAAACCAGACATTATCAGTATGATTGTCCGGAGCTCAGTGCTCGTGAACGAGAGGGTCGGAGAGCCAAGAGAGAGCTCAGGGCATTAGACCGGAGAGCATTGCTTGCTGAGGATTCCTCAGATTCAGATGGCCCAGGACGCCGGTCCCCTGAACTCTTCTCCAATGAGGAGTATGATGACCTCTGCCTGATGGCAGATGATGAGGTATGTTCTTCTGCCTCTTCTCCTGATCACGCACCTGAGCTTAGCTCAGATTCAGCAGGAGAACTCGACCTTCAGCTCGCCCTAGAGCAATTGATGGTTGACTTCTCAAGGCTGCAGGAGACTCATACTCACACAGTGGATGTGAATGCGCAACTGAGTGGAGAGAACGATCGGCTAACTGAGTCTCTCAGAGTAAGAGATACTGAGGAAGCCCTCAGATTAGTACATCTTCAGGAAGAGCTGCTTCATGCTCGGAACAAGCATGATGAAGCTCCACTGGAGGTAGAAAGACTGAAAGGTGTAATCAGCTAGCTGATTGAGACTCGTGATACTGATTTGTTCCTTGCTCAGGAACAACTGATGATTGAGCGAATTGCTCTTAGAGTGATGTTCGAAACTGAGTGGCAAGCTCGCCTTTGTGCTGAGAAAACTACTTGGGATCTTGAGCTGATCTCAAACGAGAAAGCTCATGAAGAGTTGGTGCTTCAGTACACCACTGAAATTGAGGCCCTGAAAGAAACAAATGGGCATCTTGAGGTTAAGCTGAAGAAGTTATACAAATCCACCCAAGTGGTTGATGAGTTAACAAGTTTCTCTCAGCTGACTGATGGTGCTAAAGCTGGGTTAGGCTATGATGCCTCAAAAGACCCAAAGGGCAAGAAAAAGAGAGGTGCTTCAGGGAGCAGCTCTCAGAAGAAGTTTGTCCCTGCCCTAACTGATGACAAGAGCTTAAGTGTTGCTAGTCAGGACAAAGGCAAAGGGAAGGAGAAAATGCCTGCTGAACCTGTCAGGCAAAGGACTGATGAACCAAGGCCAAAACCTAAGGGAAAGGCCAAGGCTCCTCATCCTGAGTCAAGGAAGACAGATCAAGGGAACTCCAAGGCTCAGCCCAGGAATCCTCAATCTGGGAAGAACTCTGCTCCTAGCACTTCTTGATAGCTCCTTGAGAGTTATGTACCCAAGTGTAGGTTGATTTCAAGTAATAAAATTTCTCAGGAGACTGAGTATCGAACCACAGGGAGATTTGGAAGAAAAAGATATTATCTAGTTGAGAGGTTTAAATAAAGTAACAAAATACTAGAGCTTCGGGATTCCACTTTAGATAAAAATACTAGAGTTATGATCTTGGTTATCTTTGATAACTCAATCGAAATCTAACAATCAAGTGATTTCAATCGGAAGATATAACTTTGAGCACATATAATACTTTTGAAAAGTACCTTTAGAAATTCGAACAAGTTTATAAAATCAATAGTTGATATGTAAAACTAAGCATTTGTTGTGCCAATAAGTCTACAACAAATCAAAGTAATGACACATCAAAACCTCTCTTAAAAACTCTTCAAATGACTAAAGGATTAAAACTTTGAAAATCTTTATTGAATAACCAAGAACATTACTAATACTTTACTAAAGCCTCATCCCTAACTCTAGTAAAATATTTAGCTACTCATACTAATACAATAAGAACTCATATTTCTAAGAGAGACACTAGACTAAGATAGAAGGATTACGAGGAAAATGGGATGCCTTCAAGGGTTGCTAAAGGGCTCTTTATATAGGCCTCCAAATAGTGAATCATGGAGACTTTAGCAACCAATTCACGTGGCCTGTAAACATCAGTAATTTAATTTCCCTTGCTGTCTGAATTTCATCTTGACTTCTGAATTAAAGTTGTAGGCCGTTGGATTAGGTTTCCAAGGAGTCTAAGATCTGCAAAATTGGATCTCTAGATTGTGAGTTATGACCATAATAGTGGAGTTGGTAAAACTGGATTGTTTTTCTCCGCGAATTTATGGTGGTCTATTGAAAAGCAGATATCTCAATTTGCACAAAATCAACGCCTTTAATATTTCTACTGTGTCTTGATGAATTTCTTGGCTAACCAATGGATTTGTTCTTGTGTAAATTGGACTTTTGTGTGAATTATGGTGAATTATTTCCCAACATGTGTACTGAGATGGCGGAATTCTGAAGCCCTGCATTGATTGTCATTTTGACCATTGAATCCGGAACTTTTGACACTTGAGCCCTGAAGACAAGTTGTAGAGCAACGAATTAGTGATCAAATACAACTGGAATTGGTTCAATTGGTTTAGTGAGGCTCCAGATATTGTGCAAATACGAAAATGTGTTTTGAGTCCAAACATTGGACAGAATTGGAGTCTTCACTTTTGAGTACAAATACAATCCAAACATGTAAAATTGGATCACTAAAGTGTCTTAAGTATTTAGTACATTGTCTTAGGTGTTCAATATCATAAAATTTGGATAAATATAACTCCACTTAAGACCTCAACAATATACAATAGACATAATGGTTAGGTTGAATTATACATATGCTTCTTATTTAAATAGAAAACATAAATACTTATAACTAATTAGAAAGTGTGAAATTATATATAAATACGCTAAACAATACATTAAAGTACACAAAATAGGTAAAATACATGCATACTTAAACGCTAATCACTTCTCAGGCCCAGCCTAGAAATGCTCAGAGCGGAAGGAACTCAGGACAGAGGAGGCCTCAGGCAAAGCCAAGGACTACTAAGGTCCAGACTCCTCAGACAGGGCACAGAGCCCATCAGGAGCGTCCTAATCCTCAAAGGAGAAGGACAAACCAGGTGGTCTCTGAAAGGCAACGGAGACCTGACTCCGATATCACTCAGGCCAGACCTCAAGTGCCAAGAGGTCAGGCCCGAGCCGCTCCTTCTCGGGATCAACCTCATGCACCCAGGCCAAGAAGGAACAGGAGGACCACCCCCAGGAATCAATATAGGGCTCCTGAACCTCAGGCTGACACCCATACACCATCAACTTCCCAGGCACAAAGGAAGAAGACTGTGTATGTAGATGTTTCAGGGAGACAGGTTTACACTTCTGATGCTATCAGAATGGTTAGGCAAATCTGGATCCCGAAGGGTATGGCTGACTCAGTAGGACCCAATACTAGATGGGTACCTGAGGCCTGATTCTTTTCAGGTCGCTGCGGGCTATAAGAAGAGGAAGGAGGATCTGATGAAGGACTGGTACTTGGACTCAGGATGTTCCAGGCACATGACTGGATTTCGTGATCTCCTTCAGGATTATGTAGCTCAGGAAGGCCCGCAGGTAACCTTTGGTGATAACTCTAAGGGTTTCACCAGAGGATTCAGAACCCTTATTATTGGCTTTCTCCGTGTACTGAATGTATCATATGTTGAGGGACTGAGACAGAACTTACTCTCGGTCAGTCAGTTTTGTGACCAAGGATATAGTGTAGAATTTACATCTAACATGTGTCTTGTGAAGGACAAATCTACACTACAGGTTCTGATTACAGGTGTCAGGAGGGGTAATGTATATTTTGCTGATTTCAAGAGCAGTCCTCCTGAAACTTGTTTGGTTGCTAAGAGCTCCTCTGAGCTCAGTTGGCTTTGGCATAAACGCCTGAGTCACTTAAACTTCAAGATTATTAACAAAATTTCTAGACTCTCACTTGCAGATGGTCTACCCAATGAAGTTTTTAGCAAAGACCACGTGTGCGGAGCATGTCAGGAAGGCAAGCAAACCAAAGCTTCATTCAAAGTGAAAGAAGCCTTCTCAACTGACAGAGTGCTTCAGCTTCTGCACATGGATCTCTTTGGTCCAGTTACTCCTGTCAGCATAAATGGTAGGAAATATACCCTTGTTGTTGTTGATGATTATTCCAGGTATACATGGGTTATTTTCTTGCTGAACAAAAAGGAGACTCAGGTCAAGCTTCCAGAGTTACTCAAGCAATTGAGTACTGAATAGGGTCAGAGCATAGTCAGGATCCGATCAGATCGAGGAACTGAGTTTATAAACTCTATTATAATTGAATTTTGTACTAACCACGGTATAGCTCATGAGACTTCTGTAGCCAGGACCCCTCAGCAGAATGGGGTAGCTGAAAGAAGAAATCGGACCCTGAAGGAAGCTGCCAGGACCATGTTGGCTGAGTCAGGATTGCCCAAGAAGTACTGGGCTGAAGCAATCAACACTGCTTGCTACACTCAGAACCGATCTATGCTGAACAAACAACATGCTCAGACACCTTATGAAACTTGGAATAAGAGGAAGCCTCGCACCTCATGTTGAACAATGGGAAAGACCAGCTGAAAGCCTTTGATAGCAAATCTGATGAGGGAGTCTTCTTAGGATACTCCTTAGTCAGTAAAGCTTTCAGTGTGTATAACTGTCGGACCCTTTGTGTGGAGGAAACACCTCATGTTGTGTTTGATGAAACTGCATCAGTGCATAGGAAACAGGTTCCGAATCCTGACACTGAGGGGGTTATCAAGAGGATAACAAGACTGAGTCTGAAAAATCCTGAATTCAAGATCAAGCTTGTCAGTGCTCACAAGGGATGGGATGATGATGATGATGATCAGGATGGACCTCAGGCCAACCCTCAGCTAGCCCCAGCCTCAGAGAATGTTGAGTCTCAGACAGAGGCACAGACTCAACCTGAGGTACGTACTGTAGGTGATGATGCTTCTGCACCTGAGACAGTTACTGAGTCCAACACTGTAGGGGGAAACAATGTCTCTGATATTGACCAACCCTCAGGAAATGACTCAGTATCCCCTGTTCTTGCTCGTTCCTGTTCTTTGCCTATTATTGTCGAGACTAATGTTTCAGGATCAGGCGAAGAAACGTCAGCAGCTCCCAGTGCTCCCGTCAGCAGGAGGCGGTGGCTAGATGATCACTCATTGGCTGATATCATTGGTGATATCAATGAGGGGGTCAGGACTAGGTTGTCCTTTGGTGAGAGCGCTATGTTTTCCTGCTTCCTGAGTGATCAGGAACCTAAGAGCATAGAAGAAGCTCTTGCTGATCCCAACTGGATTCTAGCCATGCAGGATGAGCTCAATCAGGTTATTTCTGGCAGATGCAACATTCAAGAAATTCAAAGTGTATCAGATGGATGTAAAGAGTGCTTTTCTGAATGGTGTACTAAACGAGGAGGTCTATGTGGAACAACCTCCAGGTTTTGAAGTTGGAAATAAGGTATATCACTTGAAGAAAGCTCTTTATGGCTTGAAGCAAGCTCCGAGAGCTTGGTATGATACATTATCCCAATTCCTGATAGACCACGGGTTCGTAAAAGGAACAGTGGAC
>JAPKLY010000333.1:293207-377697 GCA_026898435.1 Prunella vulgaris | reverse complement strand
TAGTCAGTTGATTGTATAGATGAATAGGAATTTGCTTAAGGGTTTTGGCATCATCAAAAAGGGGGAAATTGTTGGGACAATCTGAGTATTTTGATTAGATCCCAAAACCCCTGATGAATCTGCCTAAGTATAGTTGTTCAGGATAGTTAGGTAAGAAATTCAGTACAGAAGGAACTTGCTGAAGACTGAAGAATATTGGAGTCGACCCAATTTACTGAAGTCTGAAGTATAATCCATCCTGAAGGAGTCAGTCAGTCTTGCTGAAGATTGCCTGAGTCTGAAGCTGAAGATCGAAGCCTGATGATCCGTCCTGAAGTCAATCCTGAAGTACCATTGGCTGATGTTTCTACTGAGTACACTAAGCATACTCAGGACAGATCTTAGTCAGTGAAGAGTAAGTGTAATCTATCAGGCTGTGCTGAATGCACTTAAGACCTGACTTAGGCCTTGGTTCAGTTTATCTGAACCATATAAGTTTAAAGCAAAAAGCTTATACATACAGGGCTGAATAATCTATCAGGCTGTGCTGAATACACATAAGACCTGACCCGGGCAGTAATTCAGATCATCTGAACCATGTAAGTCCAAGGCAAAAAGGTTATTTATGCTATGGGACAAGTGACAAAGAGAATGTCAGTGAGACTCCAATGAAGACAAACATTCAGACAGAGTTATTAACAAAGACTCAGAGTATTGAATGTACAAGGAAGGACGAATGTCTGAAAGTCAACTAGCCGTTAGAACGGAGAGCCAATGATCTTTCGACATGTATGTACGGAGTCTGCGCAGCATTTAATGCGTCTCAGAGTTGCAGGCGATGGGACAGACTTGCCAGAATAAGCATGGCGGTTAGGTCAAACAGTATTTCTAGCCTGCAACCACCCCAAAATATGAAAGATTTGATTAGATCTCCTCCAACGGATCTATTATGAATCTTGAATATAAATATGGAGAACCTTGCACCCATTCAAGGTTAACGGGAAATTTCCAAGAGAAAACTCTCAATAATCCAAGCTCTCAAAGCATACTGTAAGCAACACTCTGCAATTAAATTTTCCTAGTGTTGTTGTAGGATTCACTCTGTATTTGCTTAGATCGATAGCTCTAATATTTAGCTTTGTTTTGTATTGCTAGAGCTATCTCAGTTGGAAACCAGAATACCAAACTACTCAGGGTCTGAGATTGGTTGGTTAGAAGGACTGGGACTGGTAAAATGCCCAGGGGTCAGATCCTAAGAGAGGAAGTTGGCTACTCGTGTCCCTTGGCACGTAAAACCAAGCACCTATCCTCGGGGTTTTGAGGATAACTTCCTGTTAAATCAGGTCGTGGACGTAGGAGTTGGTTATCTCCGAACCACGTTAAAAAGATCCTTGTGTGCTGATTTACTGTTTTGTTCAGGATCATAACTGTCATCATAATAAACTGAACATTCTGCATTGTTTTATCCTTAGGACTGAATTAATCATCCTGAATCTTAATACGGTGCACTCAGCCTTAATCACCCGTCTACTAAGCAAGTTCAGAGAAAATGTTTTCAGAAACTAAAACGAGTAGAATCTAAGGGCTTACTTTCCGCTAGTACTCTAGCTCACTGAGATAGTAGTCCAACTGACTCGCTTCCAAGCAGTCAGTAGGTTTGTTATCTCTACTGAGCTTCCGAGCACATTACTCACACTCAGCTTATCTGACTTGTTACTGAACTGTCCCTGCTGTCCCTGTGGACCTTTAGCATACTGAGTAATTCAGGAAATCCTGACTGAGAGTGTAAGAGCATTTTTCTGAGTCTTTCAAAAAAATCTGACATCAGTGTATTCCCCCCATACACTGATTGTACTCGTTTCGGGACCAACAAAGATCAAGCTTGTCAGTGCTCCCAAAGGATGGGATTATGTTGATGAAGATCAGGATGGACCTCAGGTCAACCCTCAGCAAGCCCCAGCCTCGGAAGATGTTGAGTCACAGACGGAGGGACAGACTCAACCTGAGGTACGTACTGTCGGTGATGATGCTTCTGCACCTGAGACAGTTACTGAGTCCAATACTGTACGGGGAAACAATGTCCCTGATATTGGCCAACCCTCAGGAAATGACTCAGTATCCCCTGTTCTTGCTCGTTCCTATTCTTTGCCTATTATTGTCGAGACTAACGTTTCAGGATAAGGTGAGGGAACGTCAGCAGCTCCCAGTGCTCCCGTCAGCAGGAGGCGGTGGCTAGATGATCACTCATTGGCTGATATCATTGGTGATATCAATGAGGGGGTCAGGACTAGGTTGTCCTTTGGTGAGAGCGCTATGTTTTGTTATTTCCTGAGTGATCAGGAACCTAAGAGCATAGAAGAAGCTCTTGCTGATCCCAACTGGATCCTAGCCATGCAGGATGAGCTTAATCAGTTTAAGCGGAATCAGGTTTGGGAGTTAGTTGAGAGACCTAGGCCTCAACATGTCATTGGCACCAAATGGGTCTTTAAGAACAAGAGGGATGAGAAGAATGTTTTAGTCAGGAATAAAGCCAGACTAGTGGCAAAGGGTTACTCTCAGGCCGAAGGAATCGACTATGATAAGACATTTGCTCCGGTCGCAAGGTTGGAAGCAAGCAGGTTGTTTCTAGCATATGCAACATTCAAGAAATTCAAAGTGTATCAGATGGATGTAAAGAGTGCTTTTCTGAATGGTGTACTAACGAGGAGGTCTATGTGGAACAACCTCCAGGTTTCGAAGTTGGAAATAAGGTATATCACCTGAAGAAAGCTCTTTATGGCTTGAAGCAAGCTCCGAGAGCTTGGTATGATACACTATCCCAATTCCTGATAGACCACGGGTTCGTAAAAGGAACAGTGGACAGGACCCTCTTCCGGATATCCGAAGGGGAGGACATTCTCTTGGTTCAGATTTATGTGGATGACATAATTTTTGGATCTCCTAATCTGAAGCTTTGTGAGAAATTCTCCAAGCTGATGACTGGGAAATTTGAGATGTCAATGATGGGAGAAATAAATTTCTTTCTGGGTCTCCAAGTCAGGCAAACTGACTCCGAAATCTTCATAAATCAGTCCAAATATGAGAGGAATTTGATTCAAAAATTCGGAGTTCAGACCAGCAAAGTCTCACATATTCCCATGAACACAAATGAGAAGTTGGACCCTGACAAAGAAGGAGTCTCAGTAAATCAGACTGAATATAGGGCACTGATAGGATCCTAATTGTATCTGACTGCTAGTCGTCCTGACATCACTTATGCAGTTGGAGTTTGTGCAAGGTATCAGTCTGATCCAAAGAAGATTCATCTAGAGAGTGCCAAAAAGATACTGAAATACCTGAGAGGTACAGTAAATCTAGGACTTTGGTATCCCTCTGATGACAACCTAGAACTGACTGGCTATTCAGATGCAGATTATGGAGGCTGTAGGCTTGATAGGAAATCAACTACAGGCACATGTCAGTTTCTAGGGAGTAAGCTGATCTCTTGGTTTTCTAAGAAGTAAACCAGTGTTGCAACGTCTACTACTGAGGCTGAGTATATGGCGGTAGACAGTTGTTGTTCTCATATCCTTTGGCTGAAACAGCAACTGAGAGACTACCAAGTTGAGGCCACTGAAGTCCCAATTTATTGTGACAATAATAGTGCCATTGCCATATCCCAAAACCCAGTCTTACACACAAGGTGTAAGCATGTAGACATCAGGCATCACCTTATCAGAGATCATTTTGAGAAAAAGGACATCAGGATGGAGAGAGTCCCTACTGATATGCAGTGAGCTGACATCCTAACTAAAGCTTTGCCTGAAACCAGGTTTGTTGAGTTATCAGTAGAGTTAGGACTTCTTGACCCAGGCTTAGGAGATTCAATCTGAATCTCTGATCAGATTACACAAGGTCAGGAGGAATAACTAATATGGACTCAAGATGAAGGAATCTCAGAGAGATTATGAATGGTTGTAGGGGGAACATTCAGTATGAAAAGGACGATCAGTATAGACTGACTAAGATTTAGGACACTGAATACAGGGCTTGTCACCCTGATAGGTCACTTGTGGTATCAGTCAGAATACAAATCTGACTGACTGGTATGTTTCCTGATTTTCTTTCAGTCATCAGATCTTGCGTGCAATATCCTTGATACTGTTTGCTGTATTGTCAAATCAATTTAATTTTTCATTTAATCCCAACCATTCATTTAATATTTGGTTATTATTTAATACAATTTATTTGAATTAAATACGGACATGCTCTGACGCGCATTTAATGCACAGTGGGCGGGAACAGTTTTCAATAAAATTTTGACCAATTACTTTTGAAAATTCGAAGAGTCTCCATGCATCTTGCGCTTTAATCTTAATCGTTGAATCTCATAAGTCACTATTTTCTGAGCCATCCGATTAAAACTGAATTTTAGTATAAATAAGGGAAGTTTGTGCTATTGCAACTTTTATGCACCTAAATCTTTTCTTGATATATTTCTCTCTGTGAATCGACATTCTTCATTCTTCATATTATTTCCATGGCTTCTCCTTCCGCAGATTCATTCTTTAGAAATCTTTTTCATCTAAGAAATGAAATTCACTGGGAACCATATGGAGATTTTACCTCCAATCATTCTGATATACTCCCTGTAAATGAGCTTTTCAATAATGCAGGTCTCCTTCGTTTCATCACTGCCAGACCCCAAAGACTGCACCCCAGACTTGTTGCTGCATTCTATCTTAAAATGGAGCAGAACAAGGACTCCCAGGAGTGGGAGACATGCATTCCCCTAACTTCTTGTGTGAATGGGAAAGATGGTGAGGAAGAGATGACTAGGAGGTGGGTCACTCTCAATCTGAGGCAGAAGATTAAGGAGGTTTTTAATCTTCCGCATTCTGGTCGAAGCCTTGTTGATTTTGGGTTTGGGACTGAGAAGGATTACCTCCAGTCACTCTGCGATGGTGATGTGGTCCTGAAGTCGGGCCTAAATAAATCCGTGCTGAGGACAAAGAATCGTCATTTCTTTAACTTGACAAGTCAGGGCGTGATGGGGATTGTAGGAGGGCTGGAGCAGATCTCGCGGCTAAAACTGTATACAATGATGGCAATCTCTGACGCCTCAGTGCATAACTTTAACTGGGAGGATTACTTCCTCCAATTGCTGGTAGCTGAGACCAATAAGATCAAATACTCATCGGAGGATCAGGCTACATTTAAGGCCAAAATGCACTTTGGCACCAAGATTTCTCTGATCTTGGAGACCCTGGATCTCGGTGATGTGGATCAGGCCCAATCACTCGAGATTCCAGTGAAGATCGATCTATTCAGAGCCTATTCCGGTGATGCTGGCACCAAGAAAAGACCACGGACTCAGAAGAAGAAGGATCAGGCGAGCACGACTGGGAGAGTCAAGGCTCAGGCGGGCATATCTTCGGAGTCCGATATTGCAAAGCCAGCGGAGGACAAGCCCAAGCGCTCAGGACCCAAGCAACAGAAACTAAAATTCTTATATCCAGGGTCAGGAGAGCGAGAGAAGAAGCTTATGGAAGAGAAGGCTGCTGAAGAAGTGATTCAGCACGCGCATCCGGAGAGGGAATAAGCTCAGGCTGCACTTGAAATCGCCCCTATCTCTGCCATTCCGGATGTTGCATCCACTGATCCTAACCCACTGATTCTTGACATTGATTCAACTTATCAGGGTATGGAGGCCCCCTCGGGTGAGGATCAGGGGAAACCAGTTCAGAAGGAGGTTTTTGAAGGAGTTCAGGCTGAAGCTCCGTGGCTATTCCCTGCGCCTGACGAGAACACATTGACAGACTTTGAGATAGTGGCAAGGGGAGCGGCTGCTGAAATGGTGGAGAGGAGGTTTCCTGACCTCTCTGATGCTCAGAAGGAAGCAGTTGTGTAGCTTCACACCTTTGCTATGATCCGGAACGCCACCTGGCCTGAACTCAGTCAGCTCGGAGAGTTGAGAGGATGGGACAATATTGCTGAATCAGAAGCTGCCCTCTTTGATCATTTTGACGTTAATTCTCTATATCACCTGATCAAGATGGCAGACTTTATCAGAATTGTCCGTCCCATTTATCCTGAGCCCGAGCCTCAGAGAGTTGAAGTGGAGAAGGATGTGGAGAAGGAAGTTGAGAAGGAGATGATTGAGATTGCTGATGATGCTCAGCAAGGTGGCACTGAAGGGGTCAGTGCACCGGCCGATGAAGCAATCATGGGACCCGGGACTGCGGAGGCTTCAGGAGAGGGTCCACCAGGTCTGGTCCGAGTCAGAGGAAAATGGATCACCCCGAGGCACTATATATTCAGAACTCCTCACGAGCTCTTGCCAATCTTCACAGGAGGGTAATCCTCGTCGAGAGAAAAACTAGTAGGGTTGGTTCAAATTCTGAAGTGCTGAATAAGAAGATGAATAGACTGGATCGTGGCCTGAATGATATGGGATCTGACATGAATGCTGTTATTGATCGTCTTGGAGAAGTCAGAACTCAACACTCAGTAGATCTCACTGTTATCTCTGAGCAAGCAAAAGGGGCCATTCAAAGCTGCAATCAAATGATCTTTGATGCGCAAACTCAGCAGGAGAACAAGCTTGCCACTTTTCTTGATCAACAACTGCCTGAAAGAATTGATCAACTATTTGATGAAAAGTTGGCCAAGCTGAAGGCTGAACTGCAGGATGAGCTGCTGGTGAGATGTCTGCACAGGAGAAGGCTGAAATTGCCTCTGCCCTAGACAACAGAATGGAGAACTTCGAAGGTCGACTGAAGGCTGCACACAATTCAGCCATTGATAAGCTCAGTGTCGGCCTAAGAGGGATGGCAGGGCAGATTGGGCAACTGCAGGGCAAGTAGACTGAGATGGACAGTCAGTTCACGTTGTTGGCGGAGTCAGTAAATGAAGTTGTCAAGCGAATTAATGACGATGATGCCAAAAAGGGGGAAGAAGGGAAGAAGCAAACTGCTACTACTGTTAAAGCCAAGAAGAAGAACTTTCCCCCTGAACTGAAAGTGACGGATAGAAAAAGGACAAGGTCCGTCGCTGCCATCGAAGCCGCTGAAGGTTCAGAGCCGAAGAGGTTGAGGCCCTCTGAGGATCTCACTCTGGAACCTTTGTATAAGGAGATGGAGGAACAGATGAATCCGGGGTTGACCACTCAGGAAAAGATGGTGATGAATGAGGCGGAGAAGATAGCGAAGATGAAGGAGATTTCGCTGCTCAGTCAGATCCAACGACTAAAAGAGTCCAATGAGTACCTGACTTCGCAGGTTCAGAAGAAGAAAATTATGCCTTCTGGATCTCGAACAAAGACTCAGAGGAAGTTAGTGGTCAGTCCAGATCAAGGTCCCCCTCCTCTCCAGTTCGTAGAGGATTTCATTCCGATAGAGTTGTTGGAGGTATGGATTCCGATCCGGAATAGGTGGGCTTACCTATTCTATGTGGTGGGGTTATGGGACGATCAATCTGAAGAAAAAGACGTCATACTCCATCACTGGATGGCACAGGAGCATCCAGATCTATGGGCTGAAATAATCGGACATGCTGACACAGAAGGTGTAGAGATTGCTCCTCCGGAATTCATTAAGTATCCTCCTTCACTCTTCAGGAACTCCAAGCAACTGGACTGTAAAGCAATATCAGAAGAAGTCGTCAGAGTAGGACGCGCTGCCGGGGCCGTTGGTGATCAGAACAGGATGAAGCAGGTCCTGAACCGAGTCTTGGAGATGTATGAAATTCCTCTAGCTGCTTGGAATAAGGATGAAGAATAGATCAGGAAATAGTTGTTCAGGAATTGTAATAGCTTCAGGATAATTGTAACTCTTATATCAATCAATGAAGTTATTTATTTTTCCCGAGTACAACTTCTTGCTGACTCCTGAATTTACTTTTCTGAATCCTTATCAAGAACTGTACTAACCCATTCCTTGTTTTTATCTTATAGACTAAGTACCTAGTTTGTCAGGTGGTACTGAGTTGTTCTCACTTACTAAGTCAGTTGATTGTATAGACGAATAGGAATTTGCTTAAGGATTTTGGCATCATCAAAAAGGGGGAAATTGTTGGGACAATCAGAGTATTTTGATTAGATCCCAAAACCCCTGATGAATCTGCCTAAGTATAGTTGTTCTGGATCAAATAGTTCAGGATAGTTAGGTTAAGAATTCAGTACAGGAGGAACTTGCTGAAGACTGAAGAATATTGGAGTTGACCCAATTTACTGAAGTCTGAAGTATAATCCATCCTGAAGGAGTCAGTTAGTCTTGCTGAAGATTGCCTGGTCTGAAGCTGAAGATCAAAGCCTGTTAATCCGTCCTGAAGTCAATCCTGAAGTACCATTGGCTGATGTTTCTACTGAGTACACTAAGCATACTCAGGACAAAACTTAGTCAGTGAAGAGTAAGTGTAATCTATCAGGCTGTGCTGAATGCACTTAAGACCTGACTTAGGCCTTGGTTCCGTTTATCTGAACCATGTAAGTCCAAAGCAAAAAGGTTACACATACTGGGCTGAATAATCTATCAGGCTGTGCTGAAGACACATAAGACCTGACTCGGGCAGTAGTTCAGATCACCTGAACTATGTAAGTCCAAGGCAAAAAGGTTATTTATGCTATGGGACAAGAGACAAAGAGAATGTCAGTAAGACTCTAATGAAGACAAACATTCAGACTGAGTTATTAACAAGAGACTCAGAGTATTGAATGTACGAGGAAGGACAAATGTCTGAAAGTCAACTAGCCGTTAGAACGGAGAGCCAATGATCTTTCGACACGTATGTACGGAGTCTGCGCAGCATTTAATGCGTCTCAGAGTTGCAGGCGATGGGACAAACTTGCCAGAATAAGCATGGCGGTTAGGTCAAACTTTATTTCTAGCCTGTAACCACCCCAAAATAGGAAAGATTTGATTTGATCTCCTCCAATGGATCTATTTTGAATCTTGCCTATAAATATGGAGAGCCTTGCACCCATTCAAGGCTAACGGGAAATTTCCAAGAGAAAACTCTCAAGAATCCTAGCTCTCAAAGCATACTATAAACAGCACTCTGCAATTAAATTTCCCTAGTGTTGTAGTAGGATTCACTCTGTATTTGCTTAGATCGATAACTCTAATATTTAGCATTGTTTTGTATTGCTAGAGCTATCTTAGTTGGAAACTAGAATACCAAACCACTCAGGGTGTGAGATTGGTTGGTTAGAAGGACTGGGACTTGTAAAACACCCAGGGGTCAGTTCCTAAGAGAGGAAGTTGGCTATTCGTGTCCCTTGGCACGTAAAAACCAAGTACCTATCCTCAGGGTTTTGAGGATAGCTTCCTGTTAAATCAGGTCGTGGACGTAGCAGTTGGTTATCTCCGGACCACGTTAAAAAGTCCCCTGTGTGCTGATTTACTATTCTGTTCAGGATCATAACTCTCATCATAATAAACTAAACATTCTGCATTGTTTTTATCTTCAGGACTGAATCAATCATCCTGAATCTTAATACTGTGCACTCAACCTTAACCACCAGTCTACCAAGCAAGTTCAGAGAAAATGTTTTCAGAAACTAAAACGAGTAGAACCTAAGGGCTCACTTTCCGCACGTACTCTAGCTCACTGAGATAGTAGTCCAACTGACCCGCTTCCTAGCAGTCAGTAGGTTTGTTATCTCTACTGAGCTTCCAGGCACTTTTCTCACACTCAGTTTATCTAACTCGTTACTGAATTGTCCCTGTGGACCTTCAGCATACTGAGTAATTCAGGAAATCCTGACTGAGAGTGTAAGAGCATTTTTCTGAGTCTTTCAGAAAAATCTGACATCAGTGTATTCCCCCCCATACACTGATTGTATTCGTTTCGGGACCAACAAACAACCAAACACAATACAAGCAAGAAAGAAATATACCAAGATCAGAAGAAAAGGAAACAACTGGGTCAAGGAATCCGAAATAAGAAAGGACATGGGACTCTTTTAGAAGATGAAACATTCTGAGTTGCCCTTTTTTCGAAACAAGCTCATTCAAGCGAGGCATAATTTCTCTATTAACCGGAGAAATAGCTTCCTCAAAGGAAAGTGAAGACTTAGAAATTTTGGGGGATTTATATTGCCAGCCATTGGTTGAGAAATGCCATACCCCAGAACGCGGAGTTACAACGAAGTAACTGTCTTTCCAGATACCATCTATACTAGGGGGTTTACCCACAAAGTGAGCAAGACCTTGATTTCGAGAACTGAAATAGTAAAATTCGTGAGCCTATTCAGGTCGTGATAGAAGTAAAAACTTTCCGGTGTTGGATCACCCCCATTAGCTTTGAGAATAAAGAAGTAAGCAAGCATGAGCCTAATCGATGAAGGATTAACTTGGTTCACTGGAATACCGAAAAGATTGCAAACAGACACAAAGAAAGGTGCGATCGGAAAACGATGCCCAACAGTTATTTGGGCTGCCTAGAAAGCTAAAGAGGGAAACCGTAAATGGTTAGGGCGTTCATCAGGACCAGATAGGTTTATTAAAAAGTCAGAACAAGGCGCTAACAAGCCCCTAAGACTAGAAAGATCATCTTTATCCAAATTAGTTTATTTTGAAATAAGATTCCAGTTGTCCCTCTTCTTCACGGAAACAACGTGAATAGGGCGACTCGAGAGCAGCACAGTAGAGTTAGGGTTTGAAACCTTAGACTCAGATGGTAGTTTCGAGGCTACTTGATTAATCACGGAACCCGATGACTTATATTTAGGAGGTATTCTATCGAAATGCTTGAAGAAAAACGAGAGGGATCGATGAAAAATTTTGAGAAAAAGAAAAAAGTACAGAGAAAATGACAAGAAATACCTCAGAAATAGAGAGGATGATAACTTGATTACGAACACTGGAGCTCCTTCCAGAAGAGCATAACCCTAGGAATTCGTCTTCAGAAAATATCGGAGAGGGAACGCTTGAGAAATGCAATTGAAATGGAACTGAAATGAAGTTGAGAAGATGAAAGGGGGAAACCTCCTTCGAAAACTGAAAAAGGGCGGAGAAGTGGACGGTCCGGGCATAATGAGATCGCCACGTGGACGGAGGCGATGAGAGTACTTGAAGGGTTGCTTGTAAGTACGCGTACCCTTTAATATTAAAAGAGTTTTAAATTTATTCGAGAAAGAGTAAATAAAGAAAAGAGAGGGAAAAATAAGGAAATAGTCTTTCCGAAAAATTGAAACAAGGATCATAATTGACCTCTTAATCCTGGAATCAAGATAAGAAATTATTATTCCATTTAAAATCTTAGAAAAATTTTATTTGGAATAGGAGAGAGTAGTTGATGTGGGATAAGTGTCTATCCCACTGTTCATAGCCAAAAGAGAAGGGAAGTAGTCTTCAAATTCCATATCCAACTCTAAGCAGAGCCAGAATTGGATCATTAACATGAAAGTCAGGAAAAGTGACTAAGAGCATGGGCTTTGTTTATGTCACACCCTTAATTTCTATACATTTCATTTCAGCGGAAGTCTTACTTTTAATTAATAATTTGGAAAACATCTTTTTAGAACGTGAACCCTCATGCTTGGAATAAAATTCTTTTCTTTGAAAAACCTTTTAGAACTAAATCAGAGTAACATAATTTTTAATAAATAAATCCTAAATTTAAAATACATAGCTCAATCAATACAATCATAGAAATCATGAAATATCATCTCAAATATAATTAACATAATTCACATGTGAAACTAACTTATTCTAATATCATACAACCTAAAGGACATCATATAAATCATGTAAAATCACACATAAATTTCGTGGAACAGCAGCTGGGGTGTTACTTTCGAAAATAGTCCAGGGTGTATTCATCAAAACTAGGTGTATACAAAAACATCCCACTAACTAATACAAAATCCATTTTCTTTTCGGTCATTCTGCGAGGGCATGCTGCTGATTTCTGCTTATTGTGCTGCTGAATTTGGGTGATCTTCTTAGTACAAGGGCCGTTGGTTTGGCCGGCTTGCGGATTGGGGAAGTATTGCTGGTTCGCTGATATTGGTTATCAGCTGTTTGTGTGTTTTTGCTTCCTGGTCAGGCTGCTGGACTGCGGCCGTTGCTGTGTTGTGCTGGCAGGGATGTTACATCAGCTGCTGGATTTTGGTGGCTACAAATCTGTTGCTGCTATACTGCTGGTTTTGAAGGCCTTTTTGGTTGTACCTTTTATTCTTGTTGCGCATTCTACGGTTCCGATTTTGAAGGATTTTTCTCCTGGACTAATTTTTTTATTTTTTACCTATGGGATGACTCCAATTTATTTGGTGCTCTTTTTCCCTCCGTCCGGTTTTTCCACAAGGGTGGTTTTTCGGCGAGGTTTTTAACGAGACCATGATAAATTGTTTTTGATCCCGCCTCCCGGGTTGTGGGACTTCTTCTGTTTCTTTTTTCTTTTTACCTTTATCAATAAAAATTTAATTGTCTAACACTATTATCTTGCCATACAATATAAGACCTCTAAATAATTAAATAAATCATACAAAACATAATACAAAGAGTTGCCACGAAAATCTCATTTAAAAACGCATGAAAAGCTCGTAATAGTAAGTTAGAGGACTAAAATAAATCTAGAATTTTTAAAGCGAATTTACCCAAAGGTTAAAGGTCAATTATACTCAATATTTAATGGTAATGAAACTTCCATAATTTTGAAAGTAGGCTGGACATAAAAATTGGTATTTTAGAACAAGGAATTTAAGGACTAAAATCACATAATAACGGACTAAAATCAAATTCTCGACTTCTACTAGGAATAAACTCACAAAATTTGGCCAGTATGCATAATAATTCATGGCAATAGATATGCTAAAATTCCGGACTTAAAGGTATTGAAACCCGTGACTTATTAAGCATGCAAAATTAAGGACTATAACTAATTTTTTAGGACAATTAACCACATAAAATCAACACATAACCATACTCATAAAAACGTCCAGCAGCTGGTACTTTAAAATAATAAATTCATCAACTAAATCCAAAGTTTTCATGCAATTTAACACATAACATCATTAATAAAAATACCTCATAAAATTCCATAATAAAAGTCCCATAATTCATCAAACCATAGAAATCCTAATTCAAGCATCTACGTGTCCATGCACTCAACGAAATAAAACATGCCAACGTCCCAACTTGTGAAAATACTCAGAGTACCGAAAACATAAAGAAATACTTGCAAACATAAAATAAATCCTACTTGGTTTTTTATTAAAACTTAGTCCATTATCATCTCTTTACTCGCATCACATCCACCCTTCTCCGCATTGCCGATCTCGTAGCCTTACTCATGATAATCTGAAAATATTATTCAATGAAGGGGTGAGTAATTATAAAATAATCACTCAGTGGAGATAGTTTGTTCGAAATCTAAATATAAAGGACATGAAAACATGTAAACATACCCCTTTCTCTTAACATATGATACGACTTTCGTATCCCTTTTGATACTACATAAGAGCATCCCTTTTTGATACTATAAAAGCATCCTTTTTTTTATACTATAAAAGCATCCCTTTTTGATACCATAAAAGCATCCCTTTTTAGCATATAAATACATAAACACATCAACTAAACATTTAAAAATCGAACCATACAATACCACTTTTCACCGTTTAAATCCCCATCTTTGATTGTCTTGAAAATTAGACATGTGTGTACGTTGGCTTGCTAATTCCTTGTGCTCGAAATCCTACTCCTTCTCATCTAAGTGTGGCTGCCGAAACTTGCTCTCTCTCTATCCTAAGTTGCTGCCCAAAAATCTGGTCTTATATCTTCATAAAGTTGCCAAAAATTGGGTGCTATAGGGACTGACGAATTTTAGGGTGTCTAAGGGTTATGAAGTCTTGATCATTACATATATATAGGGATGGAAAAACCTTGGGTAGGGTTTCCATGGGCTTGGCCGAAATTTAGGAAGAAGGAGGAAAGAGAATTGGCCCAATATCTTGATGAATCTCTTATACCAAACTTGGCAACTTATTTCCATAATTAATAAATCTTTACTATCTCTTATTCTCTTGATACTTAATCTTCAAGTAAGTATTTTCTTGCATAAAGAAAATATGACTACTTTCCACAAATAATAAAGGTATTACTATCTCTAATTATTGGTACTAACAATTCTAAATATCCCTCATATTATGAGGACCCTATTTTTAAAAAATTAATAATATCATTCCAAGTATTACCTTGATCCTTTTATTGGTTAAAACCTCATAAAGTCAAATCCCTAAAATTAATTCCTCAATTACTAACATACCCTAAATGAATTAATACTTAAGGAAATAATAATCTTAGTGGACTAATACTATAAACTCAACAATAATACTACTCTTCCTTTACCTAATAATTCAAAACTTAGTACTATTCTAGGAGTCCAAATAAATTATCAAGAACTTAATTTTAATTCCCAAATACTCAAATCAACTTTACTAACTTAATCATCAGAAAATTAATACTTAAGGTGTAATACCCCGAACCAAATTAGGATTTTCTATTATATATATTAAATGTTATGTTATATGTATTTAACTTACTGATTTTTATCTCTTTAAGGACATTATGTTTTTAAAAGGTTGATTTCTACTCAATGGTTGGTCCAAAACCAGAATCGGTGTAATACCCCAAACCAAATTAGAATTTTTTATTATATATATTAAATGTTATGTTATATGTATATATATTTAACTTATTGATTTTTATCTCTTTAAGGTCATTATGTTTTTAAAAGGTTGATTTCTACTCAACTGTTGGTCCAAAACCCGAACCGGAAGCACTCCTAGCATCATAACTGCGAATCGAACTTAAATATATCGATGGAATGAGTAAGATAAGGTCCTAAATAGGCTTTTAAAGGACTTTAAGTTTAAAAGAATTATTAAACAAAAATTTAGACGTTTGTTGCCAAATGTCGAACCGAAAACCCTAAATTTCAAAAATCGTCAATGCGGTGAGTAATTACAGTTCCTAATCAAGAATTAATTAGTAAAATGAGTTAAATACAAGGTTTGATTTATAAATACAAGATATAAAAATTTAGTGTGCCAAAACGATCAAAATATTAATTTTTGGAGCCCAAGACGTGACCGAATAATATCCGATTTCAACACCGAAAACCATATCGCGTCCCAAAATACAGTTAGAACTCAAATTCCCCTCCTAAATACCCACATGACCGACACCAAGATGATAGTTTGAAGAAAATTGGGTCAAAGTGTACCATTCCCCTAAATTAAGGAACCATGCTTTCTTTTCCTACTCCCCAACTTTTCATACCTACCCTTGACTTCTCCTACTCTCTCCTACACACTCAAATTCGGCCAAGACAAGAATTTACCTCTATATATGCATTATCTTGATACTCTTCCTTCATTTGACAAGAAACCAATGAAAGAAAACAAGCAAAGCATCTCTTTCCCCCTTCACTTACAACTTTCGGCCATTATCATTTCAAGGGAGAAGGAAATTTTCTTCTCCCATTTACAACCATAAGAAGCTTTCATTCTCATTTATAAAGTCATCTATGAAGTTGTATTGAAGTTTTGAAGCCAACTCCAAGCAAAAAAAAAAAAGCTCTCAATCTCTCCTTCTCTCTTTAAGTTCATGTTTTCCTCTCTATTTTTCCTAACTTACTCTATTGCCTTGTTTTAGCTCAAAACCAAAGTATTTTCCCAAGTGGTGCTCCATTCCTACAAGCTTAAGGGTCAAGGGACAAATAAAGCTTCTTTTATTAACAAGAAAAAGGCTCGAAAGGTTGTAAAACCCCAACTCAAAACATTTGGTTTTTCTTGCATGTATATGTAAGCTATGTGTGTTTATTGTTCCATATTTTTAGTTACCATGAAACCTTAGGACTTTGTTACTTTTAATGTTCAAATTCATGATAAATGAAGTCTTGGATGATGTTTTTGAAGGTGTTAAAATGTTGGTTGCATGGTAGTTATGGAATTGAAAATGTAAGTGAAAGCATGCACACAAATCACACACTTTATGCACTGACCTCGAATTTCTTACAGAATTCGGACCTCATTTGTTAAATATTTTTGGATTATCTTTATATGGTTGGAAACTAGATCAAGTTAGCTTTCATTTGAATCTATTTTGCGCATTTTTGGAGTTTTTGTTAATAAGTTATGAATTTTCTACGAACGTGTGACAAAATGCTCCTTATTTCGAAATTATGGATTTTCTGGGAGTAATCAGTTCATGGAAAAATATTTTAAAAATTATGGTAAAATACTAAATGAGGTTTAGTACCTGCATGATTTATTTCTTGATTTTTAGAGGTGTTTAAATATTTTTACAAAATTATTTATAAAGTTGCACAGTTTCTGGAATTTCTGGAATAATCTGTCATGTTTTGAAAACAAGCCTAAAACTCATATTTTCCTAAGCCAAATTACATGAAAGAAATTTTATTTGTGAACTAGACTTGATGAGGTAGCTACTGTAAAAATTTCACAGTTTTTGGATGAGTTTTGATATTTTTATAAAATGCTCAAAGTTTGTATGAGTGTAGTCCAAAATGCAAACTGCCCTACTTGAATGTTGTTGCTCATGTGTTACCTTCTTGTAAAAGAAAATTGTAAATGTTTTCCATGATAAAACTAGTCTAAATTCTATGTTTAGTGAAGGCTATGTGTTAATAAATGCTATTTGAATGCATGATTTAAGTGAATGGCATGATGTTTGGTGTTGATTTTAGATTAAGGACTATATTTTCTTGTTTGCCTTGAGAAGTCCCCAAATTCGAAATTCTTTGAATTTTTGAGAAAAATCGGCTCAAGCACAACTTTTGGGAAATACACAAATAAATACTAGGTGAACTTGGGGATCTCCATGATTTATTTCAAAGTTTTTGAACTAGCCTAAATATTTACAAAAAATATTTTGTTAAGGTCGTGTTGGAATTTTCTATGGAAACCTAAAAAAATCATTGTCATCTTTCTAAACATGATCCAAAACCTAAAATTTTCACTTACAAAATGATTTACCACAAGGTGTTATACACCTAATTATGATCCCATTATACAAGTTTTGTGATTTTTGGTTATATTGAAATGTGTTTAGAAAATACTTAAGAATAGAAAATAAAAGGTATTTCTTTTCAAATTGTTTCTTTCTAAAATAAATCATATTTGATGAGCATGATGTGATAGTGATTTTGAGTTCTAAAATGCTATGTATGAAATTTTGTTTGCATGGTTTTGAACTCATTATTCTAATTTTATGATGATATGTTTACCATTTAAAGGTTTAGGCCACTAGTTATTGCAAGTTTTAAGCCTTAGCAAATTGCATGCTATATGTTCTTTTTATTTAATGTTTAGGACATTAAAATACTACATGTTCATCTATTTTAAGGTGTATGTGCTATATACTCTTCAAGTTTATATTATTATATTTCCTTGCAAAGTTTAGGATATTATGTTTCCTTGCTATGGTTAGAACATCATGTTTTCTTGCTATGTCAAGTACATAAAGTTTTCTTTCTAATTTTAAAATGTTATATTCTCTTGTTTGAATTTATGACTATATGTTTTCTTAAGTGATAAGAATAAAGAGAATAAGACTTTAAGTGCTCAAAATGTTCCCTTTCAGACAAACGTCTATAAAATCTAAAAGAATTTCTAAGACATCAATAACAGAATCGCAACGAATGATGCTAGGTGTAAGTGCGAGAACGGTGATTGTTTTTACAAAAGCAAAGCGTTTAAGGTGGGTGGCATTTACTGTATTGCCTTGAATATTATATGGACTGTTGGTGTATGCGAATGAAAATGTTTTGACCTTCGGGTTCCATTATAAGGTTATTACCCAAATGCCTACGGGTGAAGTATCTCAAATGATATGTAGTGGTCTGGCTTGTGTAGCTAGGCGCCGCGGTGGACAGAGCCTCAGGGCTGTATCTCAAATGATATGTAGTGGTCTGGCTTGTGTAGCTAGGCGCCACGGTGGACAAAGCCTGAGGGCTATATGATTAAAAGTATCTCAAATGATATGTAGTGGTCTGGCTTGTGTAGCTAGGCGTCACGGTGGATAGAGCCTATGGGCTATATGATGAATGATGAGCCTTTGTGGCTATGAAAAAATGTTTTTACAAAAATGATACGTTTGCGTACTACCAATCTGTATAGTAGCATAAAGGTCGCCCACACTGAGAATCTCATCCCCCCTATTTATAAATCTTTTTCAGGATATGACGAGGTGGAGTTCGTGCCAGTGGAAGAGTGATACGGTTTCCTGTATTGGTATTTTATCAGGCATCAAAAGAAAAGGAGTTAAGGATGATAACTCTTATTACGACTTTAGAAATATGCCAAAGTGAAGAACAGTTATAAAATTTCTGGATGATAATGTATGATAGTTATCTTGTTGTCTATTTTGTGCCAAACTTTTTATAAAGATCCTAGCATAGTAAATCATCAAAATGGCCACCGCGTCTTTTATAACAAAAAAAAATTGTCTTTCCGCTGTACATGTATTCTTTTAACAAAACATATGCTTTCGCTATCTATTTAATGTCATTAAAAGTGTTTTATTTTTGAAGGAAAAAAAAAGTATGGATTTTCAGTCACTAAGTGATGACTCGGGTTTCTAGAATGACGAAATTGCATTTTGGAAAACTGGGGCGTTACATAAGGCTCGTGAAAAACTTAAAGAACTAAAGCACAATATTTAATCCTACGTGCAACTTAACCTTAAAATCTCAAATGACGACTTATAAACTATAACTTGAATCTATTTATGTTGGGCGTTACAGTTTAGATAACAACAGTGATAAGTTAAACTCTCGTCTCTATGAGAGTTGGAGAAACCAAAAGCCAGAACTGGAAGAGATGTTCCGGTTCATGTAAATATATACTTTTTCGATGAAACTTGGATAAGAAGAATCCGAATATCAATAATATTGAGATAAGGATTCTCTTGTTTTAGTGTGCAATGAGCACTACCATGAAAAGGACGAAAAAGGAATCATTCTTGTACCAATGAATGATTATTGGTGACACTTGGCATAAATGGTAACAAACCACAAAATGGTCCCCTCAAGTGGTCCCCAATGACAGTTGGGCCTTGAGGCTGAGAAATTACAATTGTGCCCTCCATAGAAAGAGGAGATATAAAAACTATTTCAATTCATTATTGAAAGAGATATACATTTTTTCCACCATATACTTTTCTTCAATATTTACATATCAATGGTGGCTGACTTGGGCGTCGGAGGATCAACGTCGGGGTCCCTCCCGGCTTGATTTCTTGTAGATCTTCATCGGAGAACTTCCAGAGTGGATCGCTGGAGCTGGACAGCTGTTCCAGAGAAGCTCCCATCATCATTTCATTCAAAGACGGATTATATTTAGCTAAATCCAGGTAAAACTTGATCCGTCCTTGTTTGATAAATTCTTGTTGATGAATATGACATTTTTGTATTCATCATTCTTGTATTAGTTAATATTCATGATGATTAGAATGTTAATTGTAGTAATTCAATTCCAATTAGCCATGGGCTAATCCCTAGTTGCATGGTTGTACGAATACTATGGTGAATTTAGTCTCTTGTTAATCCTATGCATGAATTAGTGATCTTGATGGATTAGTTCTCTTATTAATAACTTGTATGAATGCTTGTGATGTTTAATTGGAATGTATGGCTTATATGGTTAGCTATGAAATGAGAATTGAGCTATAAGAACTTTATGCATGCCAAGTGTTTGATATATTGCTAGTATGACCAATGAGAATTGCATATTAGCTTAGACCTCTTAATTGGAATGTTGGGAGTTGTAGAGAGATCTAAACACCCAATAGAGCCCTTAGCTCGTGTTGTAGAGAGATCTAGACACTAGTTGGTTTGACTAAGATACCAAGAGACCTTTTGCATGCTAGGATGGATAGGATACTAGAGGAACCATAGTAGGATTACTTCCATGCACACACACCACTTTTGCTCACTTCCATGAGGTGATAGCTAGATTTACTTTGCTTTGTTGAAGTAGATAGAAAACATGATCATTTTCTTGCTTTCCTAGCTATTAGCCTTTTGTGAACACTCAATACTTGCTTGATATCGCATCATTTTCCTGTGTTTGATATTTAACTTGGTTAACTTGCCACGATAACAACGACCACATACACTTACGTGAAAATCATACACGATTTTGGCAAACAGCTTGGCCGAAATTTAGGGGAAAAAGGAAAGAATGATTGGCCCAATATCTAGAGGATTTTCTTGTACCAAACTTGAAAATCTTGTTTCCAAAAATAATAAATCCTTACCAACTCTTATTCTCTTGATACTTAATTCCCAAGTAAGTATTTTCTTGCATAAGAAAATATGACTACTTTCCATAAATAATAAAGATACTACAATCTGTAATTCTTGGTATTTTAAAACCCACGAAAATAATGCCCTATTTCGAAAATAATACTTCCCAAAATATTGATCCTTTTCTTGGTTCAAATCTTCATCATATAATTTAATCCCAAAAGATTAATTCCTCAATTACTACTTTACCCTTAAAGAAGTAATACTTATTGAAATAATATTCTTAGCTGACTAATACTTATATACTAAATACCACAAAATATTACTCCGATTCCTTAAAATATTAAAGTCCTAATCTAGAAGTCCAAAAGTAATATTAATCAGATCAACTAATACTAAACAAGAAAATAAAATAAAAGAGTATAAGAAAACTTAAAGGATTAAAAACTAACTCTCTAAAAATTGTAGGCACAATCGGCACTCTTCACAAAGTGACCGACCACTTCTTCTTGTGGACTAAGTCTACCCTTAACTTGTCGCATCAGCTTATTTATCCTCCAAGTAAATATCTTCTAGAGAAATCTAATGCTACTTCTCCTTAATAAAAGTGCTAATCCTTATTCTTGCCAATATTACTTATCTCAATAAATAAATCTTATACTTAATAAATTAATCCCATAATTAAATCCAAATTCAAATCTAAATTCTTAATTAATCACCAATTATCCGTGAATAATCCTTTGGAAAAATTTAGAAACATGCGGGTGAAACTAATCCAATAATTAAGAATATCAAATCTTAAAAATTCTAACCTCACTAATAATAATAAATAAATATTAATTCCTAATAATCCCAATATTAATACCTTAACTTAGTAATTAAATTAATTCTCAAATAAATTAAATCTCAACTTAAATCTTCACAATTATTCCCAAAGATACACTAAATATTCCTCAAATAATTTCAGAGATGTAATCTCAAAATATCCAATAAATATCAAATATCATCTCTTCGTCTCTCCAAATATATTCTAGATACTTATAATATCACTCTTGTCCATAAATAATAATACTCCTAACTTTTGCAAGTAACATTTAACACCTAGCAATAAAATCTCAACTTAACTCCTTGCATATCCAATAAATATAGTCTAACTTTGCGACATGCACCTTTATCCCTTGAGAGTAATACCTTAAAGTCCTAACATTATTCCTTCGCTTAAAATCCAAATATTCGATTAATAAAAATAATTCCGATAATAATCTCTTGATATTTATTTTCAAGAAAATCTAAACCTTGGATATTTTCTTGATCTATAACCTTTCATATAATCTAATCAGGATCCCAAAAGGTTCATTCCTAATTTCTAGATCTAAATCTTTAATCACATATCCTAGTCAAGATACCATATAAATTCATTCTTATAACAAACTCACTAAATTACTTCTATACCCTTAATAAATTGGTACTTAATAAATCCTAATTTTCCTAACCCAATTTGAATTATAACACTTAATAACCAATCAAGTTAAATCCTCTTAATCCTTATTAAATTAAATATTTAATTGGATCATTCTTAATTTGGCTATTTAACTTTTAATTCACATACTAAAGCCCAAAAATAAATTATCAAGAACTTAATTTTAATTCCCAAATACTCAAATTAACTTTACTAACTTAATCATCAGAAAATTAATACTTAAGGCTCGTGAAAAACTTAAAGAACTAAAGCACAATATTTAATCCTACGCGCAACTTAACCTTAAAACCTCAAATGACGACTTATAAACTATAACTTGAATCCAATTATGTTACTCTTCTTCTCGTAAGCCCCGGAGAGTTGTTAAGTTACCAACAGTGAATCTGAGAAAACAGTGGGTCTCTGGACCCCTATCTTATTAGACATTTTGAACTTCATATTCTGCCTCGTTATTGGACACTTTGAACTTCAAATTTACTGCAAATTGCAGCTCTTCTCCTGTTGGGGATATTATTGATAAGTAGAATTTTATACATAATTTTTAGTCTATTTAAGTGCAATTTATTGCTCTTAATTATATTAAAATTGATTTTTCTTCTACTTATGTGAGAATAATGCAATAAATCCTTCCTTAATTATTTTATTGTGATTTGTGGGCTTTGCAGAAATTAATTTTGAGAAGTAATCCAAGCTAATTAACTAGGACTGCAAAAGAAAGCCCATGCGGGCCGTGCGCATGAATAATAAAAAAAGGGCCCAAGCTAAGTCGGCCATCTATGACCCTGTGAATGATACATATGGCTTGGTCAATTACTTGAAAAGAAAAGGAGCATAAAATCAATTGGAAAAGAAGGCCCATATGCTTAGTTGCTCAAATGGAAAAGGCCCAAGTTCATACTTTCCTTTATTAAATAAAAGTCGGTCATCTCAAATGAGAAAGGGGGGATTTCAATTAGGAATCAAGGGGATTTTAGGAGCAGCCGCAGAGAAATATACAAGGAGAAAAAGCTGCGACGGAATTTGATTGGAATTAGAGTTGTGAACTTTTTATGCTTTTTAATGTCTTGCGTAGACTCATGATTATGCTTGGATAAATATTTTTATATTCCAATTCTACGGATGTTGAATCTTTTTATATTATATTTTAATTAATTCCTCGCGACGTGTTCTTATTTTTAATCTTTAGTTTTTCGTATTACTTGGTTGCATGTTCAGTAGCTTTTATAATTGATTTAGTAATGGCCTACTAGATTAATTTGCAATTAATTCTACAGTTAGAATATAGACTATAATCCGTAATTGTTATAGGATATATTTAGGAGTATCAAATAGTGCACCATTCACTAGGGGTAATGCGATTTGGGTTATGTGAAGCGAACATTTCGTATCTTGCAGTCCAGTCTTTCTATGAATTTGGTGGTTGAATGCGTTTAACAAATTAAATCTAGTGAGCGTCTCACTTAGGTTGTTTGATTAAATAGGGTTAGTTAACGAGCATCTCTTAACTAGCTAATCTTAAGAATTAATTTGGTTTAACTGAGCGTCTCGTTATTCTAGGGAAGAGATTTAAGATTGGAGTAAGAATGTCACGGGATTAATTGGGTTAGTATAAATTGTGGGGATACTGAACTTAGGATTGAAATATTATTTTTCTTTCTTAATATTAATCATATTTTATTTCGTTCTCTTTTATTAGGATTAATTTAGTGGTAGCGTAATTAGTTACCAACCAAACCCCCCTTTGTTGCATTACTCTTAGATTAATATAATTGATTCACAAATTAATCTCCTGCTCCTTGCGGGATCGACCCTTTCTTGCCACTTCTACTAGTTAATAGCCCACAAGTTAAGGATTATATTTTGCGTGCCTCGACAGCACGGTCAATTATCACAATCCCACTCTATAACCAGTGGCTGTCAAAGATCCATCCACGAATTTCTCATCTCTGGTTGTGTCTCTTATAAAATCTAATTTCTCATCTCTGGTTATTTCTCTTATAAAATCTGCCAGGGCCTGTGCTTTAATAGTTGTCCTAGGCTCAAATTCAATATCATATTCACCCAACTCTACTGCCCATTTCACCATTCTTCCAGATAAATCGGACCTACCCATGATTGACCTCATTGGTAAGTTAGTCCTTATCACAATTTTATGTGACAAGAAATATGACCTTAGCCTTCGTACTGTTGTCATAACTTCTAAAGCTAATTTCTTGATCTCAGAATATCTTACTTCTGGTCTATGCATCACTTGGTTGATATAGTATATCGGCCATTGCTTCTCTTTGTCTTCTTTCAAAAGAACTGAACTCAGGACATGTTCTCCAACAGAGAAGTATGGATATAGAGTTTCCTCAGGCATTGGTTTAGTAAGTAGAGGCAAACCTTTCAGGTGTTCTTTTTGTTCTTCAAATGCCTTCTGGCATTTCTCATCCCATTCCAATTTTGATCCATTTCTCAACACTTTGAAAAAGGGAAGGCTCTTCTCGGTGGCTTAACAGATTAAGCGGCCCAGAGCGGTAAGGCGCCCATTTAGCCTCACTATTTCCCTCAAGTTTCTAGGCAGCTGCATATCAAGAATTGCCTTCACCTTGGCTTGGTTCACTTCAATGCCCTTGGGGGTTACCATGTACCCAAAGAATTTCCCAGATCTAACTCCAAAAGCACATTTTGCTGGATTTAACCTAATCCGGTATGCTCTGATCACTCCAAATACCTCCAAATTTGAGCCATGATCTTTTGCCTGAAATTTTTTTACCAACATATCATCCTCGTAGACTTCCATATTAAGGCCAATCTGCTCCTTGAAGACCAAATCAACCATCCTTTGATAAGTGACGTCTGCATTCTTCAATCCAAAAGGCATTTTGACATATCCGTAAGTGCCACAGGATACTACGAAACAGGCCTTGGGCATATCTTCTCTGTTCATCAAAATCTGGTGGTATCCTTGATAAGCATCCATCATGGACAGCAGTTCACATCCAGAAGTTGAGTCTACCCGTTTATCAATCCTTGGCAAAAGGGTAATGATCTTTTGGACAGGCTCTATTTTGATCTCGAAAATCTATGCACATTCTCCATGCTCCAACTCCTTTGGCTACTATGACCGCGTTGGATAACCATTCAGGGAATTGTACTTCCTCGATGTGTTTAGCCTTCAGTAACCTCTCTACCTCTTCTCTTATGATTTTGTCTTTCTCGTATCCAAATTGCCTCAACCTTTGTTTCACAGGTTTGGACCCATGGTCGATATTTAGGCTATGTAGAGCTACTTCTAGATAGATTCCGATCAGATCCTCTGGTTTAAATGCAAACAAATCTGCATTCCTACTTAAACATTTGATGATGGCCTCTGCCATATCGTTTTTTTTCTAGGTACCAATCCTGGTGGTGAATCCTCTTGTTAGGAAACAGTTCTACTGGCATAAACTCTTCCTCAGCTTGAATCTGCATTTCTGGCTCTTCTTCCATCAACTCAGCCTTTTTCATTCTCTTTCCCATAGGGTCCTCTCCTCTAGCATCATGTGCCCGAGTGTGTTCGGTTGCCTTCTTTGCTCTTTCCACATTACACTTCCTAGAACAGTCTTGATCTCCAATCAGCTCTGCAACATCTTCTCCTATTGGAAATTTCAATTTCATGTGGTAGGTTGAAACCACAACCTGAAAAAGATTCAACGAGGGTCGCCCCAGGATCACATTATAAGATGAGAGAGCATCCACCACCATTTTCACATTGCATAAGGGCGAGCTTCCCATTCTCAATTGAAGAGAGACCTGCCCTTTAGGATGGATGGCTCCTCCGGTAAATCCGTAAATGGCAGTGTCCACTGCCTTAGGCTCTAAGTTCAGGTTCATTTTCCTTAAGCAATCATAGAAAATGATGCTTGCGGAAATGCCTGTATCCACAAAGATTCTCGCCACATCGTACCCTCCTACTTCCATAGTTACCACTAGTGCATCATTGTGTGGTCTCTACATTGAGATCTCATCTTCTGGCTCGAATTGAATGCAAGGGCCTTACTTATCCTTCCTACCTCATGTTCAGCTTTGCTCATCTAAAGGTGGGCAGATCGTACTGACACTTTTTCTTTCCCTGTTGGAATCCCCATTTGTCAGGCCACCCACTATCATTTTAATGTATCCTCTCTTGAATTCAGGGCCATATTTTCTTGGAGGCTCCATTGTTTCCTTTCCCTTCTTTGCTGTTTCTTTCCGCTTTTATGGATAGACATTTCTCTCTCTTTCTTTTTTAACAAAATTGGCTAGATGCCCCTCTCTGATCAATCTCTCGATCGCATCCTTTAGATGTCTGAATTCATTTGTCTCATGACCGTAGTCATTGTGAAAGCTACAATAAAAAGTTTGACCTAGGGTTGCGTGGTCCTTTTCTGGCTGAAAAGGGGAACTTAAAACCCGGGTATTCAGCCACTACTTCTAACATCTCTAATGGTTGTATCACCAGTGGTGTATAGCTAGCTGTCAAACATTTCCCCTTCTCAGGCGATTCCACTTTCTTCCTCTCTGCCTCTTTCTTTTTCTCTCCTCCTTTCTCAGCACGACTTTCTTCCCTCTTTGCTCCTCTGGCTTCTTCCAAATTTATATACTTATCCGCTCTTTCTTGAAGTTCATCAAATGACGTTGGAATCTTCTTAGCAAGAGATTTGAAAAAATCTCCATATACGTACCAAGCCTTGAGCTAAGGTATTAGTTTTCACCTCATCTGAGGCCGAGGGTACTTCCAATGTTGCCTTGGTAAATCGTGTAATATAATCTCTCAAACTTTTGTGCAGTTTTTGCTTCAAAGACAACAAGTAAAGTGAGGTTTTAGCAATTTTCCTAGCACTAGCAAATTGGTGCAAGAAAAGATTGCTAAGCTCCTTGAAGGAATGGATAGATTCCGCTGGTAACTAAATCAAATATAATCACATAAAACCCTAAACATGCGGAACTAAGGGATTTAGTAAATTATACCTCCTGGAGAAAAGACAGTTTCTGAGACAAAAGGCGTCCTTTGTTTCCTTGGTGAAAGGCATTTTCTGAGACAATAGGCGTCCTTCTTGATATTTCTCAACCTGATAATCCCAAGAGCCTTCTCAAGTATTCCCTTATCCTTATTCACACACCTGGTGGAGGCCACACGAATAATCACAACACAAGGAAAGAAAAATATTTGTTGCCCAACCACCTTGCAATTTTCAAAAATTACAAGGAATGATAATGTGTGTTATGAAGTCTTGTATCATCTCATATTTATAGTGAGAATACAAGATCTTGAATATCTTGAATATCTAATATTTCAAATCTTGATTATCATGAATATCAAATATTCTAATCTTGATAATCTTGAATACTAAATATTTAATTCTTGATATTTCTTTCTTCATACAATTTTCGAAAAATATCACTTTTATTTTAATTTAATGAGATCTTGATTTTATTAGATATTCTTGTATTCAAGATACATATCTATTTTCCATAAAATCTCTCATTAATTAAAATAAAATTATTTTTGAAAAAAAATGTTCAATATGGGCCCAAAATAATTCTTTTATTTTAATCACCTTATTCATTGTTGGACATTTAATTGGGCTCCTTGAGGGGCCTTCAGGAGAATTAAGATTGGACCTCTTAATGGGCCTTGAATTCTAACATTGAGCCCAATGTCATTCAACCCATTAACATTAATCTCACTCCACTATAGGATTAATGTTGCACTATCCATCTTAACCCATATTACAATCACATGGCTCCCGGTCATTTTTTCCCGTGTTTAAGATTCTCGTGTCCGTTAATTAATCAAGCCACTGAACGCTTTAATTAATTTAACATCTTATCCTTGGAGTAAGGACAGCTCTTCTTTATCATCATACCGGAAACAAATTCCACTTGCAAGATTTAGTATGACGAACGTTTAGAGCCCACCAAGGGGACTAATCATGAAAGACTCTCCAAGCAAACGTTCCTCTGTATTAAATCTTAGCAACTGTCATGTTCTCAATGGCGTCACCCAAGATGTGAAGTATTGATTCTTATTGACTCTCTACATATAACAAAATAAAGTGCCACGCACGGATCACACACAGTCATATTTAAGGGACAGAGGTTTAGAAATAAACGACCACTGAGGTCTAGTTCTTCATCCCATAAATCAGTACGGAAGAATTACCTCTCTGTAGGTCCTCTTCAATGCATCATCATGCACTAGTGCAATCCTTTGATCAAGATAAGTCATTCTGGGATCTACACATCAACCGTTTACCAATGGGGTGTTCAAATCCCATTTAGGTTGTGAATTTAGTACTTGTTACAAGAAACTGATAATGTGATCTTGCTGTGAGTTATCCGGGGATCACCACATTTATCTATAGTGTAACTTGTACTATTATGAACGGATTGCAATAAATAAATAACATTCATATTTATCTAAAGCACAGTGATAAAAGATTTATTTCAGATAAAGCTTAAAGATTCAGTTTAGTTATACAAAGTAAAAGCATACTGTCTAGTATAACCCTAACAATCTCCCACTTATACTCAAAGTCTGCTTTTAAGTATACTACAGCATATATATGTACTACACATCTCCTAATAATTTCTCCCACTTATACTCAGAGCAGATTGGCAACACACTTGACTCTCATTCCTTTCACATATCTCTCGAATGTCGACAGAGGCAGACCCTTTGTGAAAGGTTCAGGTAGGTTGTCTTTCGTTGCGATCTTTGCCACTTCTATGTCTCCTCTCTTAACGATTTCTCGTATAAGATGGTACTTCCTTTCAATGTGTTTGCTGGCTTTGCGGGCTCTTGGTTCCCTTGAATTTGCAACTTCTCCGGCATTGTCACAATAGACCGTGATGATGTCGGGTAAATTCGGAACTACATCCAAGTCCACTAAGAAGTTCTTGAGCCATACCGCCTCTTTCGCTGCTTCACAAGCAGCTACATATTCAGCTTCCATAGTAGAATTAGCGATGCATTTCTGCTTAGCGCTTCTCCATGTCACGGCTGCACCTCCCAAACAGAACACACTACCCGAGGTAGACTTTCTGGAATCTAAGTCTGATTGGAAATCCGAGTTCGTGTAACCGACGGGGATTAGACTATCTGACTGATAAACCAACATTCTATCTCGAGTACGCTTGAGATATTTCATAATGTTTTTAACAGCCTTCCAATGCTCTTTCCCGGGGTTACTTTGATATCGTGCTACATGCCTACGGCAAAATAGATATCCGGTCTCGTACATAGCATAGCATACATGAGACTTCCAACTGCCGAAGCATATGGGGTGCCTTTCATGCAATCTATCTCTTCTTGTGTCTTCGGACACATCTCTTTCGATAGATGAATTCCATGTCTAAAAGGTACATAACCTTTCTTGGAATTCTACATACTAAACTGTTTCAAAACAGTGTCTATGTATGAAGTTTGCGATAAATCGATCATTCTTTTCTTGCGATCTCAAGTAATCTTGATCCCTAAGACATGACCGGCTTCCCCTAAGTCCTTCATATCAAACTGATTTGATAACCATACCCTCACGTCTGACAACACCGCGATATTGTTTCCAATGAGCAAAATGTCATCTACGTATAGTATCAAGAATACCACGGCAGTTCCAACACACTTCTTGTACACACAACTCTCAAATTCATTTTGATCAAAACCGTAAGATTTTATTACTTGATCAAAACATTGATTCCAAGCTCGCGATGCTTGCTTAAGTCCATAGATAGACCTTTTAAGCTTGCATACAAGGTGCTCTTGTCCTTTTTCAATAAAACCTTCGGGTTGATGCATATAGATTTCTTCTTCAAGACTTCCATTTAGGAAAGCTGTCTTGACATCCATTTGCCAGATCTCAAAATCAAGATGTGCATCTATCACCAAGAGAATACGGATAGACTTAAGCATGGGTACCGGCGAAAAGGTTTCCTAATAATAGATCCCTTCTTTCTGAGTATATCCTTTCACCACAAGTCTAGCTTTGAAGGTCTCAACCTTCCCGTCCGATCCCCTTTTTCTCTGGTAGACCCACTTGCATCCAATGAGTTTTACCCCATTGGCTGGCTCAACAAGCTCCCACACCGCATTTTTATCCATAGAACCCATCTCGGCTTCCATTGCGGTTTGCCAAGAATCTGCATTCTTATCTTGGAGTGCTTCGTCGTATGTCCATGGGTCTAATTCATCTTCCCCGGGGACTAAGTCAGATGACTCTCCCACGAACATGAATCTCTCGGGTTGTCTCACAACCCTCCCACTACGACGAGGCTCCGGTTGTGTTGGTGTGTCGCGTGGTACATCAACTTGTACCCTTGGTATAAGATTATGCCCTTTTATTTCATTTAAGGTAATCTCACTTTTGGGCTTTCTATTGTTCACATAGTCTTCTTCCAAGACTTAGAATGTGTACTAATTACGATTCTTTGGTCCTTGGGACTATAGAACATACCCCCTTTCGTTCCTCTAGGGTATCCTACAAACAACCTCAATTCCGAACGTGGATCCAATTTTTCGGCTTCCTTAACCAACACATATGCCGGACACCCCCAAATCCTTATGTGTCTAAAACTAGGCTTAAGCCCGGTCCACAATTCTGTGGGAGTTTTAGGAACCGATTTGGATGACACCAAATTTAGAATGTGAGCCGCTGTTTTCAAGGCATAGCCATAAAACGACTTGGGTAACTCCGAATAACTCATCATGGATCTGATCAATTCTAAAAGAGTTCTATTTCTTCGTTCCGCAACCCCATTTTGTTGAGGGGTACCGAGTGCGGTCAATTGGGATACAATCCCTTCACTTGACAAGTAGGTCAAAAATTCATTGCTGAGGTATTCGCCCCCACGATTCGATCGTAGGAACTTGATACTCTTTCCCCTATGTTTCTCGGCCTCGGCTTTGAATTCTTTGAATTTATCAAAGGTTTCCGATTTGCGCCGCATAAGGTAAACGTACCCATATCTTGAGTAATCATCCGTAAAAGTTACGAAATACTCAAAACCTCCTCTAGCTTGAACCGACATTGGCCCACATACGTCAGTGTGAACGATTTCTAACACTTCACTAGCTCTATTCCCCTTGGCTCTGAAGGACCTCTTGGTTATTTTCCCCTCTAAACAAGATTCACACGTTGGAAATGGCTCAACATGGAGAGACTCCAACGAGCCATCCGCCACCAACCTTTGAATTCTCTTTAGATTAATATGACCAAGTCTTAGATTCCATAGAAGTGTTTCGTTCATGATTGAAGAAAATTTTCTTTTCTTAGAAACAATCGATGTGTTATAAGAAGCATTTTGTGTGTGGTGTGCACTTTTAATAGTATAAAGATTATTCACTAATGTTCCTGAACAGATGAACTCATCGTTTCGAAAAATAACAACCATATTATTAAAAGAAACTGAGTATCCATCAACGTACAATTTAGAAACCTAAATTAAATTCTTCCTAAAACTGGGAACATAAAGAACATCTTTTAAAACTAAAACTCTATCTTCAAAAGATAGGTGCACGTCTCCTACTGAGACAGCCGCTACCCTCGTAGCATCGCCCAATGTGATTCGGATCTCATTCGCACTAAGTTGCCGGGTTTTCCAGGACCCCTGTAAAGTGAAACATACATGATCAGTGACTCCCGTATCCACTACACACGAATGGAAAGCATACACCGCTAAACAAGTTTCAACAACAAGTGCATGAGAATTACCTTTCTTCCCGGCCTTCTTTGGCTTGGGACAGGCCATCCTCCAATGTCCTTTCTCACCGCAGTTGAAACACTTCCCTTTGGTGGCTTTCTTGACCCCTCCCTCATTAGTCACCTTACCCTTAGCTTGGTTCGGGCCTTTGGTCTTCTTCTTCTTCTTCTTCCCACCTTTCGGTGGGGAAGAAGTCAGACCGCTTGCCCCCAAGACTTGAGTTTGGTGTCCAATGAGTGTTTACGCCGATACCAAAGCTTGCAAGAGTTGTGCTAATGTGAACTCTTGATTATTCATCATATAGTTCAACTGGAACTGGTCAAAGCTTTTCGGTAGAGAATGGAGAACGAAATCAACTTGCATTTCTGCATCATATTCCGCTCCAAGTACCTCTAACTTGTTGAGGTAGCCCATCATTTTGAGAATGTGTTCCCTTACGGGCGTTCCCTCCACCATTTTCAGCGATAACATATCTCGCATGGTGATTTGCCTAGCCGTACGATTCTGATGAGGGAACATTTTCCTAAGGTTTAGAATCATATCAGAAGTGGATTCCAGGTCTTGGTGTTGGTGTTGCAACACATCTGACATTGAAGCCAAGATGGTACACCTAGCCATTTCATCGGATTTCATCCACTCCCTATGATATTCCCTTTCGGCAAAATCCGCATCATCCGTAGGCGTAGGGGGCTTTGGGGTGTCAAGAACCCATTTGTGTTGTTGTGCGGTTAGGATAATAAATAAGTGACGTTTCCAATCAACATAGTTTTCATCTTCCAATTTGTTATCTTTAAGTATCGTAAACAGTGGATTAAAAGGAGACGACATGCTGAACTGAAATAAAACATGCATTGCATCAATACATATATCGATTCACAAAGATTATCATAAATTTCGATTATGCTTTGTATAAAATCTCAAAAAAAATACATAGCATAAATCGGCCGACATCTTAAAACAGTTCACATAAGCCACGATGAGTGTGGACGTTTATGCAAACACATTTAAGCAAGTTACAAACAAGAACAGTTACAAACTTTTAATTTTAAAAATTAATAGTCGGCTCCCACTTGACCATATAAAATTGGTAGGGACTCCGATGTGGAGTAATAAAATGCCAATTTTATACCTAAGTATTAATCATGATTAAATATAGGATTATTACTTTGTTTTGAATAAGCCACTCGATAGGAGGGTCAATACCGCCACTAATGATAATCCACAATCATCCTTTTGGGAATTCGTTCATGTGAACTTATCTTTTGGCCTATCCGATAGGGAGAAAGGCGCTTGCTAATGCGTAGCCAAAAGACTTCACAAACAAATAAATCATGGAGGCCAAATAATTCAATTTTATTATCTAGAATAAAATACCGAATTATATATAAAACATACTTAGTAATTTTCGGAGTTGAGATTTTTCATCACGATATTCATGCAATCAAATATTTAATAAAATTAAATAAATAAAGCATGCATCAAAACAAATTAAACAAATTGGCACATTATATCCAATTGACATGGTTTAATTTTCTCGTTTTGACTACGAGATATCGTAATCATCGTTCGTCTTCAAGCTTTATCGTCCGTCTCGATTAAGCTCCCACTCGACCGCAACAATATTTAACCAACTTTGTCTCCGGGCCTTAAAATCTCCGTTCTTCGTCTTCGATATCGGTTACAATTTATTTTACGAAAAATAAATAAACTTATCATCAAGACTAGACTATTACATAAAAACATCCTAGTCTACCCGTGGACTTTCTCACTGGAAAAATGATCTGAACGAATCAGATTTTAAAACCGCATCATCATACTTGCAAGCATAAAAAAATATTAAATACCATGACAATTGGATACCTGCAAAAAGATCTAGCAATTCTACTATCCAATTTTCACATTTATTATTAAACACTTAAATTACAATTTAACGTATAGAGCCCGAAATCAGCTCTGATACCAGTTGTTGGGGAATTTAACATGGATATATTCAGGATTTACGCTTAATACAAATTTAAGCCTACAAATAATATCATGATTTAAACGTAATTAAATCAAATAATTGTATACCCAGCAATAGGCTTTGCATGCAAAACACATGAACAAATAGAATCACATAAAGCCCTAAACATGCGGAACTAAGGGATTTAGTGAATTATACTTCCTGGAGAAAAGACAGTTTCTGAGACAAAAGGCGTCCTTCTTGATATTTCTCAACCTGATAATCCCAAGAGTCTTCTCAAGTATTCCCTTATCCTTATTCGTACACCCGGTGGGAGGCCACTCGAATAATCACAACACAAGGAAAGGAAAATATTTGTTGCCCAACCACCTTGCAATTTTCGAAAATTATAAGGAATGATAATGTGTGTTATGAAGTCTTATAACATCTCATATTTATAGTGAGAATACAAGATCTTGAATATCTTGAATATCTAATATTTCAAATCTTGATTATCATGAATATCAAATATTCTAATCTTGATAATCTTGAATACTAAATATTTAATTCTTGATATTTCTTTCTTCATACAATTTTCGAAAAATATCACTTTTATTTTAATTTAATGATATCTTGATTTTATTAGATATTCTTGTATTCAAGATACATATCTATTTTCCATAAAATCTCTCATTAATTAAAATAAAATTATTTTCGAAAAAAATGTTCAATATGGGCCCAAAATATTTCTTTTATTTTAATCACCTTATTCATTGTTGGACATTTAATTGGGCTACTTGAGGGGCCTTTAGGAGAATTAAGATTGGACCTCCTAATGGGCCGTGAATTCTAACATTGAGCCCAATGTCATTCAACCCATTAACATTAATCTCACTCCACTGTAGGATTAATGTTGCACTATCCATCTTTACCCATATTACAATCATATGGCTCCCGATCATTTTTTCCCGTGTTTAAGATTTTCTTGTCCGTTAATTAATCAAGCCACTGAACGATTTAATTAATTTAACATCTTATCCTTGGAGTAAGGACATCTCTTATTTATCATTATACCGGAAACAAATTCCACTTGCAAGATTTAGTATGACGAACGTTTAGAGCCCACCAAGGGGACTAATCATGCAAGACTCTCCAAGCACACGTTCCTCTGTATTAAATCTTAGCAACTGTCATGTTCTCAATGGCATCACCCACGATGCAAAGTATTGAGTCTTATTGACTCTCTACATATAACAAAATAAAGTGCCACGCACGGATCACACACAGTCCTATTTAAGGGACAGAGGTTTAGAAATAAACGACCACTGAGGTCTAATTCTTCATCCCATAAATCAGTACGGAAGAATTACCTCTCTGTAGGTCCTCTTCAATTCATCATCATGCACTAGTGCAATCCCTTGATCAAGATAAGCCAATCTGGGATCTACACATCAACCGTTTACCAATGGGGTGTTGAAATCCCATCTAGGTTGTGAATTTAGTACTTGTTACAAGAAACTGATAATGTGATCTTGCTGTGAGTTATCCAGGGATCACCACATTTATCTATAGTGTAACTTGTACTATTATGAACGGATTGCAATAAATAAATAACATTCATATTTATCCAAAGCACAGTGATAAAAGATTTATTTCAGATAAAACTTAAAGATTCAGTTTAGTTATACAAAATAAAAGCATACTTTCTAGTATAACCCTAACAATCTCCCACTTATACTCAAAGTCTGCTTTTATGTATACTACAGCATATCTATGTACTACACATCTCCTAATAAGGAACACCCTGCATTTTACACCTTCGGAATATCTATGGAGCTGAGCTCCATTTTCAAATCTCAACAAATGATCTTGTGGGTCTATTATTCCATCATACTCATAGCTCAGAGTTTTAAAATTTCCAGGCAAAGGATCCGAGAGGATCTCTTCGGTGAATTGAGATCCCTCGGATCTGAGTGACTTCTTTTCCACATTCTCATAATATTTCTTGATCGATTCTAGATCTCTTTTCAAGGAAGCAAACTCTCGATTTGCAACCATTTTAGCTGTTGATTCAACATCATTTTTCTCTGAATCTCCACCCTCATAGTCTACAAATCATGAACTACGAGTAACAGTTCTGGTGGCAACTCTCCCTTCTCTAGTGGCAGATCCGCTGGCAGCTGCTCTGTCCAATCTGGTTCTCACATCGTCCTCCCCCGGGACGTCTCCCAAGGGAGGAGGCAATGTGTTGGGCACATTCCAGGCCCTGTTTTCTCTGGGCACGTTCCAGGCTCTATTTTCTGGCATACTCTGGGTTCTGATCACGGGTTCAACCCAAGGGCCAGTTTCCGACATTCCGGCCTTTGCATTTTCAACTCCAACTGGAGGGGGCATCTCTGGATTGAGCATCTGCTCCCCCAGTGGAGTTCTCGCTTCATGCACTCGAGTAGATAGAGCACTATCCACCGCTGTCTGAATCAAGGTCTTCAAGTGTTCAAGTGTTATCGAGATTAGAGGTGTGTCCTTAGAGGTCGGGTTCACACCCGGAGCATCATCATCCACCACCGTTATAGTCGGAACATTTACGCTTGCTGGCGTACCAACAACTTTATCAAAATCTTTTCCCAGATCTCGGGAGGTTGATTCAGCCAACTCTGCTTTAACAAATCAGGGGCCAGTTAGTCCTTTCTTTCTTTAGATAAAAAAGTTTATGGCATTCCATAATATCCCAACATTATACCAGATACATATAAACCCTTCAACTCATCCATTATTCATTTTATTCCTCATAACATACGTATTTGCATCCATCATTCGCTAAATCATTTACGACTCCACTTACCCTATAAGGTTAGCATTATCTATATTTTTTTAAAAAGGAAATATCTTAATCATGCAAAGGTATTTCAATATCCATACACATATATTCATATAAGAATGATCATACGGGCAAACCATGTTCTGGTAACAATTGGGAAAAGCACTTTTTTCACAATTTTTCCATAAAACAAGGGTTTATGCTTTCCTTTCCTAAGAACAGCAACAACCATTTCTATCAGCATTTCTTTGCTATTTACTATTATTTTGAAAAGAGAAAAACTCACGCCAAAGATCAAGTTTTCCCACAGACGACGCCAATTGATGTGAGTAAACTCACATTAACAATATTACAAACAGATGATAATGTCGTAAATGATACCTGCACTTAGTCAAATTTTCAGGACATTTACCTTTCAAAGGCACAGAAGGAGACCTATTGATCAAATAAGCAGCAGTAATAACAACCTCACCCTAAAACATTTTAGTCAATCCAGAAACAGCTATCATGCACCTAACTTTATTAATTAAAGTCCTATTCATCCTTTCAGCAACCCCAATCTGTTGAGGCGTGTAAGGAACAGTTTCATGCCTTTTAATCCCAAAATTAGCACACAATTTGTCCATCAATTTGTTACAAAATTCAAGACCATTATTAGTCTGAAGATTTATAATCCTTTTTCCAGTTTGTTTTTCAATGAGAGTTTTCTACTTCTTAAACTTATCAAACACATCAGATTTGTTTTTCATCAAGAAAACCCTAACTTTTCTAGAAAAATCATCAATCACAAATAGGAAATACAAATTTCCACTTTGAGTGGGTACACTAGAAGGACCCCAAACATCATCATGAAAATACTCAAGAATATCCGTGCAAAAAGAGGAATTAGGGTAGGGGTTAATAGGAAATTGCACTTTATGTTGCTTTCCTAAAACACATGAATCATAAAATGGCACACAAGACAGTTTTTCATCGCCAAAAGCACCAGATATTTGCACGATTTCCAAACCTTTATTGCTCATGTGTCCTAACCTTTTATGCCACAATTCAATTTTGTCTTCTTGACAACATTTACAGAATTAGCACAAAAATCAGATTTAGTAAAGCACACATACATATTTTTTTTTTACAGCTTAGAAAAGAACTAAAGAACCCCGCATGATTTCCATACAACCTGTACCCCACCTTCCCTCATAACCCTCATCTTCCAAAGCAGCACAAGAAATCAGGTTATTGCACAAATCAGGAACATGCCTCACATTTTTCAAAGTAACAACAGAACCAGAGTCAATCATTAAGCAAACATCACCAATACCATCAATATGACACTTTTTCTCAATTGCCATAGAAACATGACCTTGCTCAACATTCTCATAAGAGAAAAACAAGTTTTTAAAAGGGGTCATATGGAAGGTACAACCAGAATCAATAAGCCATTCATTTCCATAAACGGAAGAAGAAAACATAGAATTCACATGTTGTTCATCACACATTTCAGTCACCATAAAAATATTACCATCTTGAGAACTTGAAGCCACATTAGCATGCACCTTTTGTTGCTGTTTTTTCTTTGGGCTAAGCTTTATAATAGTGACCAGTTTCAGCACAGTTAAAGCACTTCCTATTCCTAGACTTGGACCTATTATTCCCTTGAGGCTTCATTTTAGTATCCGTATCTTGGTTATCATGTTTCTTCTTGTTATGAAATCTAGTAGAAGACCTCCCTCTAACATGCACCAGAATTTTTACTACCCTTCCCATTGTGCTTTAAGTCATGCTTTTTTCTTTTAAGGCCATTAACAACAATATCAAGAGTGACACTATCCCTACCATACTTAATCACAGATTTGACATCATTATAAGTATCAGGTATGGAATTCAATAACACAATAGGAGTATACTCATCAATATGCTTATCACCAGTTTGTTTAATATCTTGAATGAGTTTAGTGAAAACATCAATATTTTCTTCAATATCTTTGTTCAAGTCAAGTTTAAACCGAAAAAACTTTTCAAGTAAAAACAGCTTGCTAGGAAAAGAAGTTTCAGTGTACAACTCTTCCAATTTATCCCATAAATCTTTAGCAGAGTCCATAATACCAACTTTCCTAAGCACAACATCAGACAAGTTCAAGATAATAGCAGACAAAGCAAGTTCATTCATCTCAAGTTTCTTTTCCTCAGTTTCAGTATCAGAATAAGAGTGATCAATGGCTTTGTAAACACACTGCTGGATTAGGATGCATTTGATTTTCTGTTTCCAGATGTTGAAATCACTTTTTCTAGTGAAGGGGGCCAACACATATGTAGGAGTATTGCTGGCCATTTGGTTTATGGAGCTTTGAACACTAACACAAATTTCACAGCACACAAAGATGCAAGAAAAGACAGAGCGGAATCAAACAACGACACAAGTCACAGGATAAAGACCACAAAGCACTAAAATAATCAAGAAAACAAGCACGAAACAAGCATGTAAAAGCAGCAGCTAGAATCGCGGCAAACAACTATCTAGAAAGTAGTAAATCCGCAACAAGCGGCAATCCTAAACCGCGGCAAGTGGTTACACTAGTAAAATAGAAGAGTTACAGCCGTTTAACCAGAGTGAGACCCTAAGTAAGGGCCTCAAAACACCCAAAAGACAACAACACACTCCCGGGACCAAGCGAAATGTGCTTCCTAATTCCCGTCAAAGACGGGAGCAGATCCCACGTATGTCACAGAAAACACAAGCATCAGCCTTTATATCATAAGCCCACTGTTGTGCAACCACCGGTGTTAATTACCTTTGTTTAGATTTTGATGTATGCAAAAAAATGTGTTTAATTGGTTATATTGATCTAACACTTGTACTAAGGAAATTGGTGTTTGAAATTTATAGTTGTAAGTGAAGTCTGCAGCTGTATACTTGATCATTCTACAGCCAGACATGACCTTACAGCTGTAAGGTTTCTCTACAGCCGATTTTTCACATTGACAGGAGTCTACAACTGTGTTGGTCCCGAAACGAGTATAAATCAGTGTATGGGGGGAATACACTGATGTCAGATTTTCCCGAAATCTCAGGAAAATGCTCTTTCAGACTTAGTCAGAAACCTCCTGAAATGATCAGTTAAACTGAAGGTCCTCAGGGGCAGCATGGACGGATCAGCAATGAACCAAAGAGGCTAAGTCAGAGTTGTGCTCTCAGAAGCTCAGTAGATATAACAAACCTACTGACCGCTCGGAAGCTAGTCAGTTGGACTACTATCTCAGTAAGCTCAATTTAGTGCGGAATGTGAGCCCTTAAGTTTTTACTCGTTTAGTTCCTAAAAACTTATTAGTTTGCTTAGTGAAAACTTGGTTTAGGCTGGTGCACAGTTTTACTGATCAGGATGAAGAATCAATCCTGATGTTTTCAAAACAATTCAAGTATGCTTAGTTTAATATGAATGACAGTTATGATCCTGAGCAATAAGTAAATCAGCACACGAGGGTCTTTTTAACGGGATTCGGAGATAACCAATTCCTACGTCCACGACCTGATCTAACAGTAAGCTATCCTCTAAACCCTGAGGATAGGTACTTGGGTTTTACGTTCCAAGGGACACGAGTAGCCAATTTCCTCTCTATGGAACTGACCCCTGGGCGTTTTACAAGTCCCAGTCCTTCCTACCAACCAACTCACCACCTGAGGGGTTTGGTATTTACGTTTTCCAACTATCGTGTATTGATCCCTCTAACAAATCAGTTCTAAGGATGAGATCAATACTCTAATCAAAATACTATAAAAGATTCCTACTACAACACTAGGGAAATTTAAAGTTTCAGAGAGTTGTTCAAAGTATGCTTTGAGTGCTTGGAATCTTGAGAGCTTTCTTTTGGAAATTTTCCGTTAGACTTGAATGGGAGCAAGACCTTCTGTATTTATAGGGAGGTTTGAAATAGATCCGTTGGAGGAGTTCCGTTTCAAACCTTTCTATTTAGGGTAGGTGCAGGTACTGGTTGTCCTTGTCTAACAGTAACCACACCTAGTATAGCAAAGTTTCTGATCCGCCGCCTGCACCTCTGAGAAGCATTAAATGCGCTCAGTCTCCGTACATACGTGTTGCCTTCATACTGGTCGCTTGTTCAACGACTAGTTTGTCGGCTTTGACTTTACTGATCCTCGTACATTTATAACTCTGAGTCTCTCATTCTTTACTCAGAATAAATGTTTGTCTAATGTTGGAGACTCTGACATTCTTTCTGCTTCTTCAGACTTCCATTTGCACGTGTAACCTTTGGGTCTCATGACTTACAAGTATCAGGTTAACTGATACTAGGGCCAAGTCAGGACTTATGAACATCAGTGTGACATTCAGCCTGATCTTGGTTACTTGTGCCCTCACTGATAAAAACTTCCCTGAGCATGCTTAGTCTACTCAGTTCTGTCAAGATCAGTGGTCTTCTTCAGGATGGCTTCTACTCAGCTTCAGGACTCTTTCTAGGTTTTTCAGGTTGTAACTTCAGGTTGATCGTCTTCAGGACGATCAATACCTTCAGGGTTGGAGATGCTTTAGACTTCAGACTTCAGGGACTTCACCATCAGTCTTAAATCTTCAACACGTTCCCCCTGAACTGAATACCTGTGAATAGAAAAATCTATTCTAACCTAACTATCCTGAAACTATCATCCTGATGAACTATACTTAGGCAAATTCATCAAGGGGTTTTGAGATCTAATCAAAACACTCAGATTGTCCCAACAATTTCCCCCTTTTTGATGATGCCGAAACCCTTAGAAAAATCCTACCATCTAAACAATTTACTGAAATAATCAGTATTCAGTTCAGGAACCTATATCAGGTCCTTAGTTCTATAATTTGGAAATAGGAAAGGGTTAGTACAGTTCTTGATAAAGAGCAGAAAAGTAAATCAGGAGTCAACGAGATGTTGTCTCAGGAATAAAAATAGTTTCATTGAAAAATAAGTGAAGTACAAGGTATCCTGAAACTATTACAAAAGATTCCTGAAACATTAATCCTGAAAAACTTGTCTAATCTTCATCATCCCATCTGGCCAGCGAGATTCCATAATTCTTCAGAACTCTCAGCTTGACTTAATGGTATTTAGCTTGATCACTTAGGGAGCCGGTTCTATGAGTTACCTTCGCAATCTTACTTCTGATCAGGTCCATGTTCAGATGGTTATTTATACCGAGGGTTGGAGGAGGATAGGTGATGTTCACAGCTTCCTTGATCTGAACTCCTGCTCTGTCAGCATGTCGATCGATTTCAGCCCAGAGTTCAGTGTGATGCAAGGCCATCCATTCGGCAAAGATAGTGTTCCTGTCCTTGCCTTCAGATGTCTTCAGCCAGTCCCTGAAGACAAAGTACTTCTCCACGAACTCTTTCTTGATTGGAATCCAAGATTCGTGCAGTTCAGGAGGTACATAATTGTCTATGTACTCGTACACCAGGGGACCGGCATCCTGAGGATCAACCACCTTCTTCTTAGTCGCTAAAACTAACTTCTTTTTCCCAGCTTCAGGGGCAGACTTCTTAGGATCAGTCTTCTTCTTCAGCACAGCCATCTGACCCTTCAGCTTTTGGAGTTCAGTAGCCTGACACCTGACATGCAACGCAGTCTCAAGCGTTAGTTGCTTTGTCTTCCTCCTTCCCTCAACAATGGGATTATCATGGAGAGTTGCTCTTCACACTCCTCCATCAGTTCTGCCACTTCTTCAGAGGTTACCTGCTTTCTCTTCTTCTGACCCTGAATGGGAACTTCAGGATCAGTAGCCATCCTCTTCTTCGAAGCATCGAACTTAGGATTTTTCCTCTTCCCTTCCCCCTTTTTGGAAGCATTAGGGGAGTCCATGTCCTCATCGACCTTCTTCTGGATATCCTGAATCAGGATCCCCTGCGATGCTTGCTAGTCAACCACCACCTTGAATTCCTTAGCCAACTTTTCATTGGCCTCAGCTCTGAGCAGGCTTTCGGTCAGATGACTATCAAACTCCTTCCGCATGGTAGTCAACTCTTCTTTCCTCGCAAGGCTTTCAGAGAGCATTGTGTTCAGCGACTTATTCCATGCTTCCTCAGAAGCTTTCTGACCTTCCCTCCATCTGGCCAGTAACTCGTCATCCACCTTCCCTGCTTCTTCCCGAGCCACTGTCCTGACCTGGGCCTCCAGCCCCTTCAGGGCCTCAGCAATCAGTGCTTTGATCCTGACATCCAGGCCACTGAGTGAAGAGTCTATCATGTTTTGAACTTAGTCAGTAGTGACTTCGGTGGATCATTGTTGTTCAAGGCTCAGGAATTTGTCACATGATTCCTTCCTAGCCTTGGCCAACTCAGCACCGAGATACTTGATTTTCTCGCGCTAACGATCGAGCTTTGCCAAAATCATCCTCCCCATCAGTAACACTCCCACTGAAAAGGTTTGGGTCTTCTTTATCTTAGTCGATATGGACTTGGTGGCAACCGTCTTTGGGACCTCTCCATGAGCCTGAGCAGTCCCGGTCCCTGGGAGTGCGTCATTGGCCGGTGCACCTCCTCCCGAGGTCACACCTTCCCCAACTACTAGAACAACTGTCAGTTCAGTAGAAGGGTTGGGCTGAGGATTGTTTGCCCAGACAACCCTGATGAAGTCCTCTTTTGAGATCACCTGGGCGTAGGATCGAAGCCCAAATTTGTCTAGGATCATCTGCTCCTGATCACTGAGAACTTCCTCTCCTATCGCCTTTATCAAGGCAGCCACTTCGGGAACTGAAGCTTTCCTCATCATGACCAGTACCTTGAGCCTGATAACCTCCTCGCCATATGACAGTTCCAAGCCTGGAAGGTGCTGATTGACAAATCTGATGGCTTGGGATCTGGCATCCATCTCAAATGGAGTTATCTTGGGTGGTGGAGACTCCTCCTAAGTTTCTTCCTGAGTCTCCTCCGGATGATCAGAGTCAGACTCTTCATCATTTGACACAACCCATTTCCTCCCTTGGTTGTCCTCGATATCCTCATCATGGAGATCCTCCTGAGCCTCCATACCCTCACCTTCCTTCACCTCTTCCTCTTCTCCATCTGAACTGCCATGTCCCTCCAGGACAACAACGTCTTCATCACCTCCTTGCTCCACCTGAGCACCTCCCCTTGGCTCCGCCTGAGCCTCATCTTCTCCGATTGCATTGACCACGTCCATCACAACCACTGCAGGGTTCACAGCTACCCTGATCTCCTCCTCAGCTGGTTCCCTCTCAATCTGAGTCACATCCTCCTGAGGCATCTTCTCCGTGCCAGAAGCAGCCGTTAGTTATGACGAGGGAGGTTCAGCAGGGGCCACAGAAGTGATTTGCGCAGCAGCAGTGGCTACTGAAACTGACCTTTGTTCAAGCTGGTCAGATTCAGTATCGGAGGGCTCATCCCTCAGCAATGATCTCTTATCAGCGGGTTCAGAAATGGTGATTCCCTTCACCTTCACCTTAGTTGGAACCTTCTTCACTAGCTCATCCTTTTAAACTTGTTGCCTTTCCCTTTCCTTTTCCTCTTGATACTTTCTTGATTTCAGTATCAAGCATCCTCTTGATGGTTTTTGCAGAGTTTTTGAAAAGAACATTCTTGTCCTTGGAATCTTCACAACCATCCCTATCCACATCTCCAAGAAAGTCCTGAAGCATAACTGAAAGTCTGGATCCGAAATGGGGATTTTTGTCAAGCAATATCTTGTCACCCATCAACCTGACTTTCTTTGATTCCTAAACAAACTTTTGGAGAAAGTACTCCTCCCAGTCGATCTTGGCGTTGTCCACAATGGCAGCCAAACCCCTGATCTTGGGTTGACTGATCTGATCCATGCGTCCCATGAAGCCCATAATGCTTTGGACCACAACCTCAAATAACAGCTTGTATTCAGGTTTCAGAAGCTTCTTGTTCATGGTGCTAAAGATCTCCAAAGGAACGATCAGGTATTCGTTCATGCAGGCTTGCTCCTCTCCGGCCTTGTATGCAGTCAAATCAGACAATATGTTCTTTTCAGTAGAGTGGGGCAATCTATACGTCTTCCTGATAAGATCCCTGACATTGATCCTCTCAGTGAAGTGTTGAACCACCTTCTTCCCGTTCTTCTCCATGGATCGCTTGAGTGGAATCACTGATTCCCACTCTCCATCATCCTTTAGATTCATGTTCACATAGAATGCGATGATTTGATGTGGGCAGACCTTGGTTGGCTTCTTGGTGACGAAATCTAGGAGCCCAGCCTAATTAATGGCTCCATAGACCGGGAGAAATCCTTGCTGGTGGATCGATGAGTGAAATCCACCAACCACTCATAAGATACCTTCGACTCCACCTCAGAAATGGCATTGTGGAATCTTCTGTGATTGATGTGGTGTCAGACATGATCAGAAATTATGCAAGCAAGTCATTATGAAAGCAAGGGTTCAATAATACATACCAGTCAGTCAAGCAAGGGTTCAATAATACATACCAGTCAGTCAAGTATAGAAACTTGACTGATACCTCGTGAGACCGATCAGGGTGACAAGCCTTAAAATCTGAGTCCTGAACCTAAACCTACCTCAATCCTGAAGATCCTAAATCTGATGTCTGTTCCCCCTGAAAGCCATCCATCTATGCAACCTGATCCTGAGCTTGTCATCCCTCCTGACCACCTTGTTTAATCTTGAGCTGAGGTTCACACTGAACCTTGTACACCTGGGTCAAAAGGTCCTAACTCTACGAACAACTCAACAAACCCGGTTTCAGGGAAAGCCTTAGTCAGGATGTCAGCTCTCTGCTTGTCAGTAGGGATCCTCTCCATCCTTATACCTTTCTTCTCAACATGATCACTTATAAAGTGATGCCTGATGTCTACATGCTTACACCTTGTGTGCAAGACTGGGTTTTGGGATATGGCAATGGCACTATTGTTGTCACAATGAATTGGGACATCAGTGGCCTCAACTAGGTAGTCTCTCAGTTATTTCTTCAACCAAAGGATTTGGGAACTGTTGGGACAATCTGAGTGTTTTGATTAGATCCCAAAACCCCTGATGAATTTACCTAAGTACAGTTAGTCAGGATAGTCGTATTCAGGATAGTAAGGTTAGGGATTCAGTTCAGGGGGAACGTGTTGAAGACTGAAGAAGATTGGAGTCAACCCAATTATCTGAAGTCTGAAACGCAACTCATCCTGAAGAAGTTCAGAGTCAGCCTTGTAGAAGATGGCCTGAACTGAAGTGAAGACCAAAGACTTGATGATCCATCCTGAAGACTATCCGGACGTCCCACTGACTTATGTTTCTACTGAGTATTCTAAGCTGCTCAGAACAGAACTTAGTCAGGGAAGGGCAAGTTTAAAATAACCTATCAGGCCAAGCTGAATGCTTGTAAGTCCTGACTTAGGCCTTGGTTTAGTTTACCTGAATCATGTAAGTCCAAAGTAAAAAGGTTACACTTACCGGGCTGAATAACCTATCAGGCCAAGCTGAATACTTGTAAGTCCTGACTTAGGCCTTGGTTCTGTTTACCTGAATCATGTAAGTCCAAAGCAAAAAGGTCATTTATGCTATGGGACAAGAGACAAAGAGAATGTCAGTAAGACTCCAATAAAGACAAACATTCAGGCTGAGTTATTAACAAGAGACTCAGAGTATTGAATGTACGAGGAAGTACAAATGTCAGATGATCAACTAGTCATTTGCACGGAGAGCCAATGATCTTTTGACACGCATGTACGGAGTCTACGCAGCAGTTAATGCGGCATTTAATGCGTCTCAGAGTTGCAGGCTGCGGGACAAGGATTGCCAGATTAAGCATGGTGATTAGGTCAACAGTACATCTAGCCTGCAACCACTCGAAGATAGGAAAGATTTGGATAGATCTCCTCCAACGGATCTATTTTGAATCTTGCCTATAAATACAGAGAGCCTTGCACCTATTCAAGGCTAACGGGAAATTTCCAAGAGAAAGCTCTCAAGAATCCAAGCTCACAAAGCATACTATAAGCAACACTCTGTAATTAAATTTCCCTAGTATTGTAGTAGGATTCACTCTGTATTTTGCTTAGATCGATAACTTTAATATTTAGCATTGTTTTGTATTTCTAGAGCTATCTTAGTTGGAAACCAAGAATACCAAACCACTCAGGGTGTGAGATTGGTTGGTTAGAAGGACTGGGACTTGTAAAATGCCCAGGGGTCACTTCCTAAGAGAGAAAGTTGGCTATTCGTGTCCCTTGGCACGTAAAAATCAGGCCGTGGACCTAGGAGTTGGTTATCTCCGAACCACGTTAAAAAGACCCTTGTGTGCTGATTTACTTTCGTGTTCAGGATCATAATTGTCATTCATATTAAACTGAACATACTGCATCGTTTTAATATTTTGGCTGAATCAATCATCCTGAATCTGAATACTGTGCACCAGCGTTAACCACTTCTTACTAAGCAAATTCAGAGAAAACATTTTCAGAAACTAAAACGAGTAGAAACTAAGGGCTCACATTCCGCACGCACTCTAGCTTACTGAGATAGTAGCCCAACTGACTAGCTTCCGATCGGTCAGTAGGATTGTTATCTCTACTGAGCTTCCGAGCACATTACTCACACTCAACCTATTTGACTCAGTACTGACTTGTCCCTGCTGCCCCTGCAGACTTTCAGTTTCACTGAGTTCATTAACTCTATCATTTCTGATTTTTATACTGACCTTGGTATTGCTCATGAGACTTCTGCAGCCAGGACCCCTCAGCAGAATGGGGTAGCTGAAAGAAGGAACCGAACCTTGAAGGAAGCTGCCCTGACCATGCTGGCTGGGTCAGGACTGCCCAAGAATTACTGGGCTGAAGCAATCAACACTGCTTGCTACACTCAAAACCGATATATGCTGAACAAACAACATGCTCAGACACCTTATGAAACTTGGAACAAGAGGAAGCCTCGCATCTCTTATTTCCATATTTTTGGGTGTAAGTGTTTCATCCTGAACAATGGGAAAGACCAGCTGAAAGCCTTTGATAGCAAGTCTGATGAAGGAGTTTTCTTAGGATACTCCTCAGTCAGCAAGGCTTTCAGGGTGTATAACTGTCGGACCCTTTGTGTGGAGGAAACACCTCATGTTGTGTTTGATGAGACTGCATCAGTGCGTAGAAAATAGGTTCCAAGTCCTGACACTGAGGGGGTTATCAAGAGGGCGACGAGACTAAGCCGGAAGAATCTTGAATTTAAGATCAAGCTTGTGTGTGCTCCCAAAGGATAGAATGATGATGATGATGATCAGGATGGACCTCAGGACAACCCTCAGCAAGCCCCAGCCTCGGAAAATGTTGAGTCTCAGACGGAGGGACAGACTCAACCTGAGGTACGTACTGTCGGTGATGATGCTTCTGCACCTGAGACAATTACTGAGTCCAACTCTGTAGGGGGAAAAAATGTCCCTTACATTGGCCAACCCTCAGGAAATGACTCAGTATCCCATTTTCTTGCTCGTTTCGCTTCTTTGCCTGTTATTGTCGAGACTAACATTTCAGGATCAGGCGAGGGAACGTCAACAGCTCCCAGTGTAGCCGTCAGCAGGAGGCGATGGCTAGATGATCACTCATTGGCTGACATCATTGGTGATGTCAATAAGGGGGTCAGGACAAGGCTGTCCTTTGGCGAGAGTGCTATGTTCTGCTGTTTCCTGAGTGATCAGGAACCTAAGAGCATAGAAGAAGCTCTTGCTGACCCCAACTGGATCTTAGCCATGCAGGACGAGCTCAATCAATTTGAGCAGAATCAGGTTTGGGAGTTAGTTGAGAGACCTAGGCGTCAACATGTTATTGGCACCAAGTGGGTTTTCAAGAACAAGAGGGATCAGAAGAATGTTGTAGTCAGGAACAAGGCCAGACTAGTGGCAAAAGGTTACTCTCAGGCCAAAGGGATCGACTATGATGAGACTTTTGCTCCGGTCGCAAGGTTAGAAGCAATCACGTTGTTCTTGGCTTATGCAACTTTCAAGAAGTTCAGGGTGTATCAGATGGACGTAAAGAGTGCCTTTCTGAATGGTGTACTGAAAGAGGAGGTTTATGTGGAACAACCTCCAGGGTTCGAAGTTGGTAACAAAGTTTATCACCTGAAGAAAGCTCTTTATGGCCTGAAGCAAGCTCCGAGAGCTTGGTATGATACACTATCCCAGTTCCTGATAGACCACGGGTTCGTGAAAGGAACAGTGGACAGGACACTCTTCCAGATATCCGAAGGGGAGGACATTCTCTTGGTTCAGATTTATGTGGATGACATAATATTTGGATCTCCTAATCTGAAACTTTGTGAGAAATTCTCCAAGCTGATGACTGGGAAATTTGAGATGTCAATGATGGGAGAGATAAACTTTTTTCTGGGTCTCTAAGTCAGGCAATCTGACTCTGGAATTTTCATAAATTAGTCCAAATATGCGAGGGACTTGATTAAAAAAATTGGAGTTCAGTCCAGCAAAGTCTCACGTATTCCCATGAACACAAATGAGAAGCTGGATCCTGACAAAGAAGGAGCCTCAGTGAATCAGACTGAATATAGGGCACTGATTGGATCTTTGTTGTATTTGACTGCAAGTCGTCCAGACATCACTTATGCAGTGGGAGTTTGTGCAAGATATCAGTCTGATCTGAAGAAGAGTCATCTAGAGAGTGCCAAAAAGATATTGAAATACCTGAGAGGTACAGTCAATTTAGGACTTTGGTATCCCTCTGATGACAACCTAGAACTGACTGGTTATTCAAATGCAGGTTATGGAGGCTATAGGCTTGATAGGAAATCAACTACAGGCACTTGTCAGTTTCTAGGGAGTAAACTGATCTCTTGGTTTTCTAAGAAGCAATCCAGTGCTGCAACGTCTACTACTGAGGCTGAGTATATGGCGGCAGGCAGTTGTTGCTCCCAGATTCTTTGGTTGAAGCAACAACTGAGAGACTACAAAATAGAGGCCACTGAAGTCCCAATTTATTGTGATAATAATAGTGCCATTGCCATATCCCAAAACCCAGTCTTACACACAAGGTGTAAGCATGTAGACATCAGGCATCATTTTATCAGAGATCATGTTGAAAAGAAGGATATAAGGGTTGAGAGAGTGCCTACTGATAAGCAGAGAGCCGACATCCTGACTAAGGCTTTGCCTGAAACCAGGTTTGTTAAGTTGTCAGTAGAGTTAGGACTCCCTGACCCAGGCTTAGGAGATTCAATATGAATCTCAGATCAGTATGCATAAGGTCAGGGAGAATGACTAACTAGGACTCAGGATGAAGGAATCTCAGAGAGAAAGTGAATGGTTGTAGGGGGAACACTCAATGTAAAAGGTTGATCAGTTTAGACTGACAAAGATTCAGGACACAGAATTCAGGACTTGTCATCCTGATAGGACCAACAAGTGGCAGTCAGATAACGAAATCTGACTGACTGGTATGTTTCCTGAATTATTTTTAGTCATCATATCTTGCTTACATCATCCTTGATACTATTCGTCGTATTGTCAAATCAAATCTTTTTGTCATTTAATCTCAGCCATTCATTTAATATTCAGTTATTATTTAATGCAAATTATTTGAATTAAATACGGATATGCTCTGACGCGCATTTAATGCAAAGTGGGCGGGAATGGTTTCCGATAAAGTTTTGAATTATTAACTTTGAAAACCGAAGAGACACAATCCGCATCCATGCATGAAATGTTTTAATCTCAATCGTTGAATCTCATAAGTCATAATATTCTGAACCGTTCGATTAAAACTGGATAGTTTTTGTCATTGCGACCTTTACGCACTCAAAATTTTTTCCTTGCTTATTTCTCTCTGCAACTTATTTTCTTCATATCTTCATGGCATCATCATCCGTCGATTCATTCTTTGGAAATCTTTTCCATCTTAGAAATGAAATTCATTGGGAACCATTTGGTGATTTCTCCAAGAATCAACCAGATATAGTGCCTGTGAAAGAGTTGTTTGAAAATGCAGGACTATTAAGGTTCATCACAGCAAAGCCCAAGAGACTTCATCCTCGACTTATTGCTGCCTTTTATCTGAAGATGGCGTAGAACAAGGATACTCAGGAATGGGAAAGTTGCATTCCTTTGACCTCCTGTGTGATGGGAAAGAATGGTGAGGATGAGATGGTGAGGAGTTGGGTCACCATTAATCTCAGGCAGAAGATTAAGGAGGTGTTTAATCTTCCCCACTCTGGAAGGAGCCCAGTAGACTATGGGATTGGTAATGAGAAGGACTATCTCCAATCTCTCTGTGATGGAGATGTCGTTCTGAAGTCAGGGTTGAACAAGTCCATTCTGAGGACTACCAACAGTCACTTCTTCGACCTGACTAGTCAGGGAGTGATGGGGATTGCTGGAGGGCTAGAGTAGGTCTCAAGGCCAAAGCTGTATACCATGATGGCAATCAAGGATGCAGATGTGCAAAGATTTGACTGGGAGGAATACTTCCTTTAGTTAATGGTAGCTGAGAAGAGCAATATCAAATACTCGCCGGAGGGTCAGGTGACGTTTGAGGCCAAGATGCACTTTGGCACCAAGATTTCTTTGATCTTAGAGACCTTGGATATCAGTGATGTGGATCAGGCTCAATCACTCGAGATTCCAGCGAAAGTGGATCTTTTCAGATCTTATTCCGGTGATGCTGGTACAAAGAAGAAATCAAGAACCCTGAAGAAGAAGACCCAGATGAGCACGACTGGAGAACTCAAGGCTCAGGCAGGCAAATCTTCAGGGGCTCTAATTAAGAAACCAGCGGAGGACAGGTCTAGCAAGCCTTCCGAACCCAAGCAACAGACCCTGAAACTCATTTATCCCGGCTCAAAGGAGCGAGAGAAGAAGCTTGTGGAAGAGGAGGCTGCTAAAAGGGAGACTCAATCACTAGAGACTCAGCAGGAGTCTGCTCAGACTGCACTTGAGGCTGTCCCTCTTGCTGCTGTTCCAGATGATGAACCCTCTGAACCAACACCCCTTGTCCTTGAGGAAGACAAGGCTGAAGATCAGATCCTCAATATTGTCTCAGAATATCTGGACATGGAGGTCCATTCTGAAGAGGATCAGAGGGAACCTGTTGCTGCTGACAATAGCTAAAGCAGCAAAGGTGATGAAGGTAGGGAAGTGGAGGCTGCTGAAAGCAGCAAAGGTGATGAAGGTGAATTGGCTACTGAAGGTGTTCAGGCTGAATCTCCATGTCCTTTCCATCACCTAATGAGACACTTCTTCCTGATTTTGAAGTGGTGGCGAGGGGAAGGGCTGCCGAAGTGGTGGATTGAAAATTCCCGGACCTCTCTGATGCTCAGAAGGAGGCAGTGGTGCAGCTCCGTACGTATGCTATGATCAGGAGTGCCACTTGGCCTGAACTTGATGAGCTGAGCAAAGTCAAGGGAATAAACACGCTGGCTGATGATGAAGCAGCTTTGTTTGATCACTTCCAGGTAAACTCCCTGAATAATCTAATTAAGATAATTGACTTTGTCAGAACTGTAAGGAGGATTTATCCAGAAACTCCGGCAGCTGAGCCAGAATGGGAAGGTGTTGAAATGGAATTAGCCCTTGTTCCAGTTTCTGAAGGTCAGGAGGTGGAAATACCTCAGCAGATGGAGGTTCAGGAATGAGAGAAGGAGAATGAGAAGGAGAAGGAGAAGGAAGTTCTTGTGATTGCTGAGTCCGATCAGCAAGGTGCGACTGATGTGATCAGTGCACCGGCCGATGATGCACCCCTTGGACCTGGGGCTGCTGAGGCTTCAGGAGAGGGTTCACATGTTCTCATCCGTGTTCCCGGTAAGAGGACTCAAAAGAAAGGGAATGGGGCATGGCAGTGGGATCTGAAATCCATCCGCCACTAACTCAAAACCCAAAACAAGAAAATCTATCGCTACAGTCGAACTGCTGGCCTGATCAATCAGCGATTGGGGGCAGTTAACCAGGATCACCACGAGATGGTCACAACTTTTGCCATTGCCGAGGATGTTCTTTGTCTGACTGAGACAGATCACTCAGTTCGGGTCGAAGCAGTATGTCAGCTAGCAAGGGAGACAGCTGAAAGCTGCAACAAGATGGTTGTAAGTCTGCGAGTTGAACAGGATGAAAAGATGAACACATTCCTTGGTCAACAACTGAATGCAAGGGTTGATCAGTTGGTTGATGATAAGCTTGCCAAGCTGATAGTAGAGCTGAAGGCTGAATTACTGAGTGAGATGTCAGAGCAAAAGAAGGAAGAAATCCGGTAGGCCCTGGACTCCAGGATGGGAGATCTCGAGGGTAGGTTGAAGCTTGAGCACAATCAGGCTGTCAAGGGCCTCACTGTCGATCTGAGAGGGATGGTAACTCAGATCGGGGACATTCAGGGGAAGCAGCAGGAAATGAGCGATCAGTTCGGACTTTTGGCTGAGTCAGTTGAAGAAGTGGTTGGAAAAATAAATGACGATGATGCTAAAAAGGGGGAAGGAAGATATCAAATTGGCAAAGGAAAGAAGATCTTCCCCCCTGAACTGAAAGCTCAGGAAAGAAAAAGAACTAGATCAGTTGCTGCCACTGAAGCCCAAGTCGCTGAATCTGAAGAATCTGGTCCGAAGAGGATGAAGAACTCGGAGGATTCTGCCCTGGCACCTCTTTTTGCAGAACTAGAGGAGGGATTGCATCCTGGAACAATCACCCAGGCAAAGAAGCTGGTACTGACTGAGTAGGAGAAGCAAGCGAAGTTGAAGGAGTTATCGTTGCTCAGTCAGATCCAGAGGCTGAAGGAATCCAACGAGTACCTGATTTCGCAGGTCCAGAAGAAGAAGTTTGTGCTTTCTAGATCCCGAAAGAAGACTCAGAGGAAATTGGTGGTGAATCCAGGTCAAGGACCTCCTCCACTTCAGCTTGTTGTCTTGACCTCCTCCACTTCAACTTGTTGAAGATTTCATCCCTGTGGAGTTATTGGAGGTGTGGATTCCGATCCGGAATAGATGGGCGTATCTATTCTACATGGTGGGGCTTTGGGACGACCTGAATGAAGAAAAAGACGTTATCCTCCACCACTGGATGGTGCAGAAGCATCTTGACCTTTGGGCTGAGATCATCAGGAATGCTGATATCGAAGGGGTCGAGTTTGCTCTGCCGGAATTCATCAAGTACCCCCTCCACTCTATGGGAACTCCAACCAACTAGACCGAAAGGCTATATCAGAAGAAATCGTCAGTATAGGACGTGTCTCCGGATCAGTTGGTAATCGGACTAGGATGAAGCAGATTCTGAGTCGGGTCTTGGAGATGTAAGAGATTTCACTTGCTGAGTGGAATAAGGATCAGGATGAAGAATAGATCAGTAGTGAGTTGTTCAGGAAATATTGTAATAGCTTCAGGATGCTTGTACTTTCAGATTTGTCAATGAAGTTATTTAATTTTCCTGAGTACAACTTCTTGTTGACTCCTGAATTTACTTTTCCGTATCCTTATCAGGAACTGTGCTAACCTATTCCTTGTTTCCATCTTATAGACTAAGTGCCTAGTTTGTCAGGAGGTACTGAACCTATTTCATTGACTAAGTCAGTTGATTTTACAGATGGTTAGGAATTTGCTTAAGGGTTTTTGCATCATCAAAAAGGGGGAAATTGTTGGGACAATCTGAGTGTTTTGATTAGATCCCAAAACCCCAGATGAATTTTCCTAAGTACAGTTAGTCAGGATAGTCGTATTCAGGATAGTCAGGTTAGGGATTCAGTTCAGGGGGAACGTGTTGAAGACTGAAGAAGATTGGAGTCGACCCAATTATCTGAAGTCAGAAACGCAACTCGTCCTGAAGAAGTTCAGAGTCAGCCTTGTAGAAGATGGCCTGAACTGAAGTGAAGACCAAAGACTTGATGATCCATCCTGAAGACTATCCGGACGTCCTACTGACTTATGTTTCTACTGAGTATTCTAAGCTGCTCAGAACAGAACTTAGTCAATGAAGGGCAAGTTTAAAATAACCTATCAGGCCAAGCTGAATGCTTGTAAGTCCTGACTTAGGCCTTGGTTTAGTTTACCTGAATCATGTAAGTCCAAAGTAAAAAGGTTACACTTGCCGGGTTGAATAACCTTCAAGGCCAAGCTGAATACTTGTAAGTCCAGACTTAGGCCTTGGTTCTATTTACCTGAGTCATGTAAGTCCAAAGCAAAAAAGTCATTTATGCTATGGGACAAGAGACAAAGAGAATGTCAGCAAGACTCCAATAAAGACAAACATTCATGCTGAGTTATTAACAAGAGACTCAGAGTATTGAATGTACGAGGAAGTACAAATGTCAGATGATCAACTAGTCATTTGCACGGAGAGCCAATGATCTTTCGACACGCATGTACGGAGTCTGCGCAGCAGTAAATGCGGCATTTAATGCGTCTCAGAGTTACAGGCTGCGGGACAAGGATTGCCAGATTAAGCATGGTGATTAGGTCAACAGTACATCTAGCCTGCAACCACCCTAAAATAGGTAAGATTTGGATAGATCTCCTCCAACAAATCTATTTTGAATCTTGCCTATAAATACAGAGAGCCTTGCACCTATTCAAGGCTAACGGGAAATTTCCAAGAGAAAGCTCTCAAGAATCCAAGCTCACAAAGCATACTATAAGCAACACTCTGCAATTAAATTTCCCTAGTGTTGTAGTAGGATTCACTCTGTATTTGCTTAGATCGATAGCTTTAATATTTAGAATTGTTTTGTATTGCTAGATCTATCTTAGTTGGAAACCAAGAATACCAAACCACTCAGGGTGTGAGATTTGTTGGTTAGAAGGACTGGGAATTGTAAAACGCCCAGGGGCCAGTTCCTAAGAGAGGAAGTTGGCTATTCGTGTCCCTTGGCACGTAAAAACCAAGTACCTATCCTCAGGGTTTTGAGGATAGCTTCCTGTTAAATCATGCCGTGGACGTAGGAGTTGGTTATCTCCGAACCACATTAAAAAGACCCTTGTGTGCTGATTTACTTTCGTGTTCAGGATCATAATTGTCATTCATATTAAACTGAACATACTGCATCGTTTTAATATTCAGGCTGAATCAATCATCCTGAATCTGAATACTGTGCACTAGCCTTAACCACTTCTTACTAAGCAAACTCAGAGAAAATGTTTTCAGAAACTAAAACAAGTAGAAACTAAGGGCTCACATTCCGCACGCACTCTAGCTTACTGAGATAGTAGCCCAACTGACTAGCTTCCGAGCGGTCAGTAGGATTGTTATCTCTACTGAGCTTCCGAGCACATTACTCACACTCAGCCTATCTGTCTCACTACTGACTTGTCCCTGCTGCCCCTGCGGACTTTCAGTTTCACTGAGTATCTTCAGGATCTTTCTGACTAAGTGTGTAAGAGCATTTTTCTGAGTATTCAGAAAAATCTGACATCAGTGTATTCCCCCCATACACTGATTTTACTCGTTTCGGGACCAACATGAACAACAACTGCCTGCCGCCATATACTCAGCCTCAGTAGTAGACGTTGCAACACTTGTTTGTTTCTTTGAAAAACAAAAGACCAGTTTGCTCCCTAGAAACTGACATGTGCCTGTAGTTGATTTCTTGTCAAGTCTACAGCCTCCATAATCAGCATCAGAATACCCAGTTAGTACTAGGTTGTCATCAGAGGGATACCAAAGTCCTAAATTGACAGTACCTTTCAAGTATTTCAGTATCTTTTTGGTACTCTCTAGATGACTCTTCTTCGGATCAGATTGATATCTTGCACAAACTCTGACTGCATAGGTGATGTTAGGATGACTTGCAGTCAGGTACAATAAAGATCCAATCAGTGCCCTATATTCAGTCTGACTCACTGAGGTCCCCTCCTTGTCAGGATCCAGCTTCTCATTTATGTTCATGGGAATACGTGAGACTTTGCTGGACTGAACTCCAAACTTCTGAATCAAGTCCCTCGCATACTTGGACTGATTTATGAAGATTCCAGAGTCTGTGTGCCTGACCTGAAGACCTAGAAAGAAGTTCATTTCTCCCATCATTGACATCTCAAATTTCCTCGTCATCATCTTGGAGAATTTCTCACAAAGCTTCAGGTTAGGTGATCCAAATATTATGTCATCCACATAAATTTGAACCAAGAGAATATCTTCCCCTTCGGATATCCTAAAGAGGGTCATGTCCACTGTTCCTTTCACGAACCCGTGGTCTATCGGGAACTGGGAAAGTGTATCATACCATGCCCTGGGGGCTTGCTTCAGTCCATAAAGAGCTTTCTTCAGGTGATAAACCTTGTCACCAACTTCGAACCCTGGAGGTTGTTCCACATAAACCTCCTCGTTCAGTACACCATTTAGAAAAGCACTCTTTATGTCCATCTAATACACCCTGAACTTCTTGAATGTTGCATAAGCCAGGAACAACCTGATTGCTTCCAACCTTGCGACCGGAGCAAAGGTCTCATCATAGTCGATTCCTTCGGCCTGAGAGTAACCCTTTGCCACTAGTCTGGCCTTGTTCCTGACAACAACATTCTTCTCATCCCTCAGGTACCCATCTCCTATTGGGTCCTACAGTGTCAGCCATACCCTTCGGGATCTAGATTTGTTTAACAATTCTGATGGCATCAGAAGTGTAAACCTGTCTTCTAGAAACATCAACATACACCGTTCTCTTCTTCCTTTGTGCCTGGGAAGTCGAGGGTGTATGGGTGTCAGCCTGAGTCTCAGGGGCCCTGGATTTGTTCCTGGGGGCGGGCCTCCTGTTTCTCCTTGTCCTGGGTGCGTTGGGCTGAGGTCTGTCCTTAGAAGGAGCAGCTCGGGCCTGACCTCTAGGCACTTGAGTTCTGGCCTGAGTGTTATCGGAGTCAGGTCTCTGTTGCCTTTCAGGGACCACTTGGTTAGTCCTTCTCCTTTAAGGATTAGAACATTCCTGATGAGCCCTGTGCCCTGCCTGAGGTGTATGGACCTCAGTGTTCCTTAGCCTAGACTGAGGCCTCCTCTGACTAGAGTTCCTTCCACCCTGACAATTCTGAGGTCTAGCCTGAGAAGTGCTGGGGGCAGAGTTCTTTCCAGCCTGAGGGTTCCTTGGCTGAGCCTTAGAGTTTCCTTGGTCCTTCTTCCTCGGCTCAGGATGAGGAGCTTTGGCCTTTCCAGTAGGTTTTGGCCATTGTTCCTCAGTCCTTTGCCTGACAGGTTTATGCATTTTCTCCTTCCCTTTGCCTTTATCCTGCGATCAAAACTTTGGCTCTTGTCGTCAGTTTGGGCAGGGACAAACTTCTTCTGAGAGTTGCTCCCTGAAGCACCTCTCTTCTTCTTGCCCTTTGGGTCCTTTGAGGCTTTATAGCCTAACCCAGCTTTAGCACCATCGGTAAGCTGAGAGAAACTTGTTAACTCATCAACCACTTGGGAAGATGTGTGTAACTTCTTCAGCTTTTCCTCTAGGTGCACATTTTCTCTTTTCAGGGCCTCAAGCTCAGTGGTGTATTGAAGCACTTGCTTCTGAAGAGCATTCTCTTTTGAGATCAGCTCAAGATCCCAAGCAGTTTGCTCAGCACTAAGGCGAGCTTGCCACTCAGTTTGGAACATCCATCTCAGAGCAATCCGCTAAATCATCTGCTGTTCCTGAGCAAGGAACAGATCAGTGTCACGAGTCTCAATCAGTGAGCTGATTACACCATTGAGTCTTTCAACCTCCATTGGAGTCTCATCATGCCTATTCCGGGCATGAAGCAACTCTTCCTGGAGGTTTACTAACCTCAAGGCTTCCTCAGTATCTCTCATTCTGAGAGAATCAGTTAACCGATCATTCTCCCCACTCAGTTGTGCATTCACATCCACTATGCGAATATGAGTCTCCTCCAGCCTTGAGAAATCAACCATCAATTGCTCTAGGGCGAGCTGAAGGTCGAAATCCCTTGCTGAATCTGAGCTCAGCTCAGGTGCGTGATCAGGAGAAGAGGCAGAAGAACATACCTCATCATCTGCCATCAGGCAGAGATCATCATACTCTTCATCGGAGAAGAGTTCAGGGGATCGGCATCCTGGGCCATCAAAATCTGAAGAGTCCTCAGCAATCAACGCTCTCCGATCTAATGCCCTGAGATCTCTTTTTACTCTCCGATCTTCTCTCTCACGAGCACTGAGCTCCGGATAATCATACTGATAATGTCCGGTCTTCTTGCAATGGTAACACTGATCTACATCAGAAATACCCGGTTTGTCAGTGTACCTCTTATCTGACGACTCCCTCCTGCTCCCTGATGATTGTTCAGGTTTGGATCTGGATCTTCTGGGCTTAGCATCGTCTCTCCTTCTGGAGCTTTTCTCATCTCTTCACCGCTCAGGCTCGTCTCTTTCTCTCCTGGAATCTGAACCCCTCCCCTCTTCCCTCTGGGGGCTCGATCTCCTAGGGCTGGAATACCTGCGATCATGGGAATCAGTATAAAATTTCTTATACCTACAGAAATAAGAGTTCAGTTTAGCGAATCGCCGCGCCATCAGGCTGTACTCCAAGGATAGCTCATCCTTGCTCATATCTCTCAGTGATTTCAAGCCAGATCCAGCCTCAGGCTCAGGAGTAGCTTTAAGAGCCATGCTCTTTTCCTTCTCTGGTGTCTTCTACTCATTGATATCCTCACTAGCAGCACCTTTCGTCTTCCTCTTATCGAGGTTGAATTCCAGAGCCTTTAACTCTGAGAATAGGTGAGAGTAAGGAATGTTCGTGAGATCCTGAGTGTTCTTCAATAAGATCACTCCTGTATCCCATCTTTCAGGGACACAGTTCAGGATTTTAGATGACACCTCCCTCTTGGGAAACTCCTTCCCAAGGGTTGCTAGCTCGTTCATCATCTTAATGAATCGAGCTTCCATCTGATCGATGGATTCTCCATCTAGCATCCTAAAGGCCTCAAACTTCCTGATTGCCAAATCCCGCTTGTTCTCTTTAATCTTTTCAGAACCCTCGCTCATCTCCTTCAGTGCTTCCTATATCTCCTTCGCAGTCTTCAGATGCATGAGCCTGACTGAATTCTCGTAAGAAATGGTGTGGAGTATAATGTTCTTAGCAACATTATCCAGTTTGATTTGCTTAATCTGATCAATTGTAAGCGCGGACCTCTCCATTTCCTTATCTCCGGCAGCCGGAACAGGGACATTACCAGCAACATGCCAGGTGGTCTGATGATTCCTCATGAACTTGATAGGACCATGCTCAATCACCTTTGGCATCTGATATTGGATGGAGTAGAGATGTGCAAGGCCCTGAATTTCCAATAATCATAGTTATCAATAGAGAACTCAGGAAGATTGCCCTCAAGGTGCTTAGAACCGGATGCCATGATATGTAGTTTTTAGAAACAAGATCTGTTCAGTAGACCACCAAAAGTTTCTCCTCAGAAACTGTTGGTAAACAAAGTCAGTGGTCTTTTGAACTACCTCTCTGATACCACTTGTTGGTCCCGAAATGAGTATAAATCAGTGTATGGGGGGAATACACTGATGTCAAATTTTCCCAAAATCTCAGGAAAATGCTCTTTCAGACTTAGTCAGGAAGCTCTTGAAATGCTCAGTTAAACTGATGGTCCTAATGGGCAGCTGGGACGGATCAATAATGAACCAAAGAAGCTAAGTCAGAGTTGTGCTCTCAGAAGCTCAGTAGAGATAACAAACCTACAAATCGCTCGAAAGCTAGTCAGTTGGACTACTATATCAGTAGCTCAGTTTAGTGCGGAATGTGAGCCCTTAATTTTTTACTCATTTTAGTTCCTGAAAACTTATCAGTTTGCTTAGTGAAAACGTGGTCAAGGCTGGTGCACAGTTTTACTGATCAGGATGAAGAATCAATCTTAATGTTTTCAAAATAATGTAAGTATGCTCAGTTCAATATGAATGACAGTTATGATCCTGAGCAATAAGAAAATCAGCACACAAGGGTCTTTTTAACGATGGTTCGGAGATAACCAACTCCTACGTCCACGACCTGATCTAACAGGAAGCTATCCTCAAAACCCTGAGGATAGGTACTTGGGTTTTACGTGCCAAGGGACACGAGTAGCCAACTTCCTCTCTAAGGAACAGACCCCTGGGTGTTTTACAAGTCTCAGTCCTTCCTACCAACCAACTCACAACCTGAGGGGTTTGGTATTCACATTTTCCAACTATTGTGTATTGATCCCTCTAACAAATCAGTTCTAAGAATGGGATCAATACTCTAAGCAAAATACAGAAAAGATTCCTACTACAACACTAGGGAAAGTATGCTTTGAGTGCTTGGAATCTTGAGAGCTTTCTCTTGGAAATTTCCCATTAACCTTAAATGGGAGCAAGGCCTTTTGTATTTATAGGGAGGTTTGAAATAGATCCGTTGTATTTAGGATAGGTGCAGGTACTGGTTGTCCTTGTCTGACAGTAACCATACCTAGTATGGCAAAGTTTCTGATCCGCCGCCTGCACCTCTGAGAAGCATTAAATGCACCCAGTCTCCGTACATACCTGTCCCCTTCATACTGGTCGCTTGTTCAACGGCTAGTTTGTTGGCTTTGACTTTACTGATCCTCGTACATTTATAACTCCGAGTCTCTTGTTCTTTACTCAGAATAAATGTTTGTCTTATGTTGGAGACTCTGACATTCTTTCTGCTTCTTCAGATTTCCATTTGCATGTGTAACCTTTGGGTCTCAGGACTTACAAGTATCAGGTTAAGTAAAACTAGGCCCAAGTCAGGACTTATGAACATCAGTGAGACGTTCATCCTGATCAAGGTTACTTGTACCCTCACTGATAAAAACTTCCCTGAGCATGCTTAGTCTACTTAGTTCTGTCAAGATCAGTGGTCTTCTTCAGGATGGCTTCTATGCAGCTTCAGGACGCTTTCTAGGTTTTTCAGGTTACAGTTTCAGGTTGATCATCTTCAGGACTATCAATACCTTCAGGGTTGGAGATGCTTTAGACTTCAGACTTTAGGGACATCACCATCAGTCTTCAATCTTGAACACGTTTCCCCTGAACTGAATACCTGTGAATAGAAAAATCTATTATAACCTAACTATCCTGAAACTATCATCCTGATGAACTATACTTAGGCAAATTCATCAAGGGGTTTTGGGATCTAATCAAAACACTTAGATTGTCCCAACAAACTGCAATGTTGAGGACTCTACAGCTGCAAAGAACCGTTTGAAAAGGAAGTACAAGTCAGAGTTCATTTAAAGTTAATGAAGACCCTTAAGCATTATTAGTGTAGCTTTCAAGCACTCACTAAAATGTACTTAAGTGGAGGCTATGTTCTTAATTCTGAAGGATAATGGAGATTAGTTTCAAGACAGCCAGAATTTTGAAGAAAAGGACAATAGTACAATTAGTATTATCCTGTGTGAAGGATGAGGACCACTTCACACATGCCAAATGGAGAGAGATGAGCCTTATCCAGATTTCAAATTTGAATTTCCAACGGATAAGTCACACCACTCAATCTATAAATGGAAGAAGTCCTCAGAGGAAGCAACAACAATAACCCTGAGCATACAAGCATTCTGCCTAAGCAAGTCTACAGCCAACAAATTTTCTGAGAGAGCTTTATTGTTTTTTTATTCTTTGTGATTCATAGGATAGTTGGTTAGGATTTTCTTAGTAAGAATCACACCCTTTTGTTGTTGTTCCCTCACCTATTTTAATTTCTACTTAGTGTAGATATCTCTTTGTGAGGTTTTGTAAACTCTTTGTGAGTTATATTCTGAGTGAATAGGGTAGTTTAATCTCTTTTTCGAATAGCAATCTGAGTGAACCTAGTTCTAAGGGTGAACTACTTGTATTGATCTAAGTGATCTCATCTTAGTGAATTTGGCACCTGATTGGTGTAACAGTGGATGTAGGTGGTCTTTTTATAGACACTGAACCACTATAAATCTGGTCTATTTACTTTCTGTCATTTAATTTCTTGCTCTGCATATTTATCTTACTTGTTACATTCATCATTCTTTTGAAAATCTGAGTGCATAAAACTTTGTGGTTTTCACAGAGAAAAACTGACTCTACAGCTGTAGACTTCCATAAGTCACTCAACTGTTAAGTTTGGTTTATATTGTTTTTCATTAACAATCACTTATTTCTGCTGCACATTAGAGTATTCTCAATACAATTTTAATTGTGAGAACTCCTCTGATACTTTCTGTACAAGTGATATTTTATTTTGCAAAGTTTTAAACTCTGCAGCTGTAGACTTCTCAAGTCCACAGCGGTAACCTTTGTGGTCCAGTTTCTAAAACTCTTGTAGACTTGTTATTTTGAACTTAAAAGAAGCTACTGTAAGGTTCTAGAATCTCTCTTCTTGAAAATTTTGAAAAATCTGATTTTGCTCTCAAGGTCTATTCACCCCCCCTATAGACCTTAACCACTTTAAGGGACCAACAAGTGGTATCAGAGCAGTTGGCTTGCCATTGCTTTGATCAGTACCTAGCTAGATCCTTTTTATTTTTGAAAAACACACCTGTATGCTTGCATGGCTCCCAAGATGGTGAAATCCAAGGTTCCAATGTTCTCTGTTGAGGACTATGATGAATGGAAAATTAGAATGCAAGCACATTTATCTGCAATCAATGATGAGATGTGGTCTATCATAGAGGATGGCCCTATACCTGTCATGAAGGTCAACACTACAGCTGATCAGTCAGCTGAACTAGCTCAGATTATCCCCAAACCCAGAATGGAATGGACTGAGGATGACAAGAGAAGGTCCAATCTTGACAATGTTGCAAAGAACACTATTTATCATTCACTTGATAAAATTGTGTTTAGCAAGATCAAAAACTGTAAAACTGCAAAAGATATATGGGAGAAGTTGGAAATGATTTGCGAAGGAACTGAACAAATCAAAGAAAACAAACTCATGATAGCAGTTCAAAAGTTTGAGAACTTCAAGATGAAATCTGGTGAAACTCTTGAAAAGTTTGAGACAAGATTCATTGAGATTCTCAATGAGCTAGATTCACTTGGTAAAGATTACTCACAAAGAGAAATGAACATGAAAGTTCTCAGAGCCTTACCTTCTGAATGGGACATGAAGGTCATTGCTATGAGAGAATCAAAGGATTTATCTAAGATATCCACCTTTGGCGGCTAACAACTTTGAGATAAAGCCGACCCTTCTCGACATCCTATCAAAGAGGCAATATGGAGGGCACCCGAGGGAGGATCCTAATCGTCACATAGCTCAATTCTTGGAGTATGCCGACACGGTAAAGATGAATGAAGTTAGTGAAAATGCATGGAGAGCTCGATTATTCAACTTCACTCTTAAAGATCGAGCCAAGGATTGGATTGCCTTTCTTCCTAAAGATAGCCTTGATTCTTGGGAAGTTTTAAGCAAGAGGTTCTTATTGAAGTTTTTCCCTCCATCCATGACTCTTCAATGGAAGACACTAATTGGTGGGTTTCGTCAACAAGAGGGGGAAGATATGCATGAAGCTTGGGAGAGATTTAACGGGTTCTTGGATGAGCAAATAGTGAGTTTCTTTTACTATGTATGTAATGATTTGGTAAGGAGCAAGCTCGATTCATCGGCCGAAGGCTCCTTATTCAACTAGACCGGGAGAGAAGCCATTGACTTGATTGATGATATTACTAGCAACACGGCTAGTTGGTCTATTGAGAGAGGTGTTTTACAAAAAGTTGCTCAACTTGAGAGAACCGAAATGATTCAATCTTTGGCCGAGGCGATGAAATTAGATGGCTAAAGTGGATAATATTGCGGAAGGGCAAAAGAAATGGATGATGGGAGGCAATGTTGAGATGCCTACAAATTTTGAGCAAGTTGAGAAGGCTAACTTCATGGGGAGACAACCCTACAACCAAGGGAATTTCCAAGGTAACCAACCATACCATAACTCAAATCCTCAACCATACCAAAACCGATACCAAAACACTCAACACCCACCTTTTCCACCCCAAGCCCAACCTCAACCTAAATTCCAAAACACCAACTCTTACAACCAAAATTTCTGAAAATATGAAAACTTTTCATACTCAAACCAAAAAGCCGCCTTAACACTTCCACCGGGTTTTGATCCGAGTGCTCGTGCTCCCAACAATGAGGGATGACCTAATTTTGAGGATTCCGTTAGCCATTTCATGAAAGAAACGCAACAAAACAATGCTAAGAATGAGGTAAGATTTCACAAGTTGGAAGAGCAAATGAACTTACTTGCTCCACTTAGTCAATTGCCACATACGATGAGTTCTATGATGAATCAATTGAAGAATCTAGAGTTTCAAATTGGTCAAGTGGCGTCTTCAAGTGGAAGTGGAGAGAAAGGAAAGTTTCCTTCTACAATGGAAGTGAACCCAAAAGAGCATTGCAAATAAAATTACAGTTGCTAGTCCTCTGAAACACTATGAGAGGAAGAAGAAAAATGTAAGAAGAAAGCTCTTATTTGTGGATGAACCCAGTGAATCTGAAGATGAGATTGATAGAGAAAGAAGGCGGAAGAAACATCATTCTAGAAAAATTACAGAAGAAGAAGTTGACAAATCTACAGCTGTAGACTTGGCAAATGTACAGCCTGAAGAATAGATTGTTGAAGAACAAGTTATTGAAGCACCTGAACCTCAAAATGAACAACTCCCTATTATTCCAGTTGAAAGGGTAGAAGGATTTGAGGAAGAAAGACAGAAATTTGATGACTGGAAGATTGTAAGATAAGAGTTGGATAAACTTACAGTTGAAGAAATGAATTTGTTCCAGTGGGTTGTTGACTGGACAAATTGTAATGATGTGAATGAGCTTATGAGGCCAAACTTCCTAGATGAATTTCTTGCTGAGAAATTGAAGAAGAACAAAGGAAAGGGAAAGCAGGTTATAGCTGAAGTATCTGAAAAATAGAAAATCACTAAGTCAGCAGCTGCAGCTTTAAGAGTTGCAATGGGATCTGAGAGAGACCCAGAAGCTGAGTTTCCTGAAGCTGAGTATGAAGTTGTAAGCTCAGAAAGTGATGAGGATTTACCACAGAGAATTGGTGAAGGTAGTCACCAAGTAGTTGAAGCTGAGGGTTTAACTACTTTGGCTGAAGAAGCAATTATGATGGAGTCTGCATGAGCTAGTACTGCAGATCCAGTGAATGTTGAAGAAACAGCTCTTGAACAGCCTGATTCAGAAAAAGAGAAAGATGCAAGGAAGGCTGATTCACCCTGTAAAGAGCCCAAAGACAAACCAGATGATGATGAAGGTAATGATAATGATGCACCAATGGGTGGTGCTCAAGCTCAACCTATACAAACTGAAGTTCAACCCACTCTAGAGGCTCAAGCAGATGAGCAAATTGTTGAAGACTCCTCTAGAGAAATTGATGAAAGTGCTAAGGACTTGTCAAATCCTATCACTAATATCTTAAATCAACCCCTTTCTGCCATGTTTACACTTGAAGAGATTTATCAACAAGGCACCCCTTCCCTACAGAGTTATTCAGCATTGGAAAGATAAAACATAGATGATTATATGGCTGATTTCTCTACAGAGAAAACTGAGCTTGTTTTGACTCCTAGCAAGAGGAAGGCTACCACTGAAGACTCTACAGCTGTAGAGTTGGTACCTTCTAAAGCTCAAAAGATTATCAAAGGAAAGGAGTTGGTGATTAGGGAAGGTGATTCAGAAGAAGAAGACAGTGATTCAATTCCAAAGATGACACCTAACGAGGTTGTATCTAAGTTGCAAAATATGGAGGACTCTCTCAAGGGAATTGAAGCAGAAATTATCAAGCAAGTGAAAAGGGTTCCTGATGCCATAATTTCTCAAAATGTAAAGAAAGAAATGGAAGATTCGGTCAAGAAGTTTGAAGAAAGAAGTCTGGAATAAAAGAGAGTACTGGAAAAGAATTTCAAAGCTGTTGTGGATAGCTTATTGACTCAGAATGAATTGGTAAGGAAGGATATCAATCAGAAGACAAGAAAAATCACATCTCTACAGTCAGATATCAACCTGATGAAAGAGGATTCTTTCAATCTGAAGATTGAGGTAAAAAGCATGAAGAATGAGATGACAAGGATTATCTCTGGTAATAAAAACATGAAGACTGAGCTTATGAGCAAACTCAATACCATTTTGTCATACATTGATGTTGGCAAAAAGGGGGAAAGTAAGATTGAGAAAGAAATTAAGGAAGGTGATAAGGTCACTGAGGATATTTTGGAAAATGTGAAGCACGTTGAAAAATCTTTGGCTATGGAATTCAAAGCTGCTAAATCAAAAGATTTGTCCAAGAGACTGGGAGAACAGCCAGAAGAGAGAACACATCCTGAACAGATGAAGTGTAGCTCTAAAGAAAGCAAGATCATACAGCTCCCTAAATCTATAGTTGGAAAGAAAACTACAGCTAAAAAACCTCTTGGTTATTGGGAAAAAACTGTGAAAGAGTCTCATGCAAGGAAGAGGAGAAAGAAGAAAGAGAAAAAGAGGAAAGAGAGAAACAAAGAATGAAAGATTCTGAGAAATCTACAGCTGTTGTCACTGCTCAACCATTGAATGTTCAACCCTTGAGCATGATAACTACTGAAGAAAAGAATGAGGAAGTTGAGAAAGAGAAATTCATGAAGACTGATTTGATATACTTTGGGAAGAATTTTTGAGTATCTGTAACAGGCATACAGTGATAAAGAAAATCAAGTACTAGAATGACAGATTTCAGAAGTTTAAGGCACTAAAGGCTGATGGAACTTTATACAGAGGAGATAATGCTCGTCTCCTTGGTGGGAAGAAGAAGAGAGATCCACTGCCTAAGAGGATTTTCAAATCAAGAAAAGAAGAAGAAGAATTTGAAGCTTATGAGTACATGATGCTGTTGAAGTATATTGAAGAGGATGAGAAGAACATGAAGCTGACAGAGCAAGTAATTTTCAAGCCTCAAGATGAATCAGATGATGAAGAAGAAGATGTTGATCCTAAGCACAGAAGGAGATGAAGACTTTGTTATATATTAGACACTAAAACTTTTTAGTTTTTAGTCTAATTACATTCTGTAAGCTGTATCTTTGAACCTCTTTTATTTATGCAATTTTTCCTTTTGTTGATTTATTTGCTTGTTATCTGTTCTGTTCTGTTCTGTTCTTGTTCTTTATGACAATATCTTATTGTCTTTGTTACTTGTTTTGTTGATGTGTTTTGCCAACATAAAAATATGGGAAAATTGTTAAGTACCTTGGTTTAGATTTTAATGTGTGCAAAACAATGTGCTTAATTGGCTAAATTGATCTAACACTTCTTCTAAGGAAATTGGTTTTAAAATTTATAGTTGAAGTCTGCAGCTGTATACTTGATCATTCTACAGCCAGACATGACCCTACAGCTGTAAGGTTTCTCTACAGCCGATTTTTGTATCTACAGGACTCTACAGCTGCAACGTTGAAGACCCTACAGTTGAGAAGACCGTTTGAAGAGAGAGTACAAGTCAGAGATTATTTGAAGATTATGAAGACCCTTAGGCACAATTAGTGTAGCTCTCATGCACTCACTAAAATATACTTAAGTGGAGGTTATTTCTAAAGAAATCTGGAGGATAATGGAGATTAATTTAAAGACTGCCAGAATTTTGAAAAAATGACATTAGTACACTCAGTACTATCCTGTGTGAAGAATGAGGACCACCTCACACATGCCAATAGAGAGAGAGGAGCCTTATCCTGAATTCAAATTTGAATTCCCCAACGGATATATCACACCACTCAATCTATAAATAGAAGAAGTCCTCAGAGGAAGAAATAACAACAACTCTGAGCATACAAGCATTCTGCCTAAGCAAGTCTACAACCAACATATTTTCTGAGAGAGCTTTATTGTTTTATTTTCTGTGTGATTCATAGGATAGTTTGTTAGGATTTTCTTAGAAAGAATCACAACTTTGTTGTTGTTCCCTCACCTGTTTTAAATTCTACTTAGTGCAGATATCTCTTTGTGAGGTTTTTGTTAACTCTTTGTGAGTTGTATTCTGAGTGAATAGGGTAGTTAAACTCTTGTTAGAATAGGAATCTGAGTGAACCTAGTTCTCAGGGGGAACTACTTGTATTGATCTAAGTGATCTCATCTTAGTGAATTGGGCACCTGAGTGGTGTAACAGTGGATGTAGGTGGTCTTTTTATAGATACTGAATGTTGGTCCCAAAGGCAGGTTTTTAGGAAAGAATACCTTTGAGCAAGTCTAGAAGGGGGTGGGGGTTGAATAGACTTGTAAGTATTCAAAAACCTTTTTCAAATTATTCGGCTTATTCAGAAAACCAGTAGACTACTTGAGGTAGTCTGATTTTGAAAGTAGTGCGGTGTGAATAGTGCGGAAACGTTTTTAATGAAAATCGGCTTTTAGGTGATGTGCGCAAATAAGAACAAAAAGAAATACGAAGAGACACAGAGGATTTATAGTGGTTCGGACAAACTGTCCTACATCCACTCTCCTCAATCCAATTTGGACTTGAGGGGCTCTCCACTAACTCACTTACTCACTTACTTACACAGTTTGAGAGTACTACTCTCTTTACAACTTGTCAATGCTATAATTGCAATTGACTTCTCACAGCTTCTACAAAGCTTTTACAAAGGATAAGTATGAACGGTGTTTTTTAGCGTAAGTGATAAAAATGACAGAGTATTGACTAACTTAATATGCGTGTAAATCCAATACTGAAATTATCACTATTACTCTAATTTATAGGGTCAAATAACTAGCCGTTGGAAAAGACCAGAAATCTGAGATCCTATAATCTCGTATTCAATCAATCATTTGTGATTGATTGAATTTCCTTCTTGATTCCCGTCAATCTTCGTGATCTACAATCAATCAAGTTTCTCCCCTTGATTGATTGATCTTCTATTCTGGGAATCCTCCTTTTATGTCGCAAGTCAACCCTTAAAATGATTCTGAAGAATCTGGGCTGAGCACAAGACCTCAGCTGATCTGTCTCCTCAGCTGGTGTGCCAGTCTGCTGATACTTGGACCTCATCTGATGTGCAAGTCTGCTGGTGTGCACCTCAGCTGTTCTTCTTGACTTCCTCTGGATACGTCTTTTATCCATGGTCCTTGTCTTGTCTGCGACGTGCTCTCAGCTGATCAGCTAATCTTCTGATATCAGCTGATCTATCTCTTCTGATATCAGCTGATGTTAACTTCTCTGATGATCTGCTCTTGATGCTCCAGTGTCCGCTGCATAAAACTTCTGTCTTCTGAAGTCGGCTAAGTCCACAAGGTCTTAGCTGGTCTTCTCTTCTATGATAGCTTCGGATATTCTAGGCAGCAAGGTAGATTCCCCCTCACTTGAACCTATCTAATCCTAACTACTCATCAGCTGACTAACATGTTCAGCTGGTCCTATTACAAGCTGATTTGTTTATTATATCATCAAAACATCTAACATAGATATCCTAACACTGAACCACTATAAATATTGTCGATTTACTTTCTGTCATTTATATTTTTGTACTGCATATTTAATTTAACTATTACATTCATCATTCTTTCTATAATCGAGTGCATAAAACTTTGTGGTTTTCACAGAGAAACTAACTCTACAGTTGTAGACTTCTCTAAGTCACTCAGCTGTTAAGTTTGTTTGTATTATTTTTTATTAACACTCACTTATTTTCCGCTGCACATTAGAGTATTCTCAATACACTTTCAAGTGTGAGAATCCCTCTGATTTCTTGTCTACAAATTATCTTTTTGGTTGCAAGTTTTTAAACTCTGCAGTTGTAGACTTCTATAGTCCACAACTGTAACCTTTGTGGTCCTGTTTTAAAAATCTTGTAGACTTATTATTTTTGAACTTATAGAGGTTATTGTAAGGTTCTAGAAACCCCTTTTCTGAAAAGTTTGAAAATTTGATTTTGATTCAAGGTCTATTCACCCCCCCCTCTACACCTTGACCACTTAAGGGACCAACAACATATAAAGTTTACATCTGTAGAGTTTAGTTCCTTTGTGAAAAACACAAAGTTTTATGCAGTATTTTAAACGAATGATGAATGTAACAAGAATTTAAATATGCAATGCTCAAAGCAAATAAATAAATAAAGCAATAAATAGACAAGATTTATAGTGGTTCAGATTCTATGAATAAGACCTCCTACATCTACTGTTATACCACTCAGGTGCGAAATTCACTAAGAACTGATCACTAAGATAAATACAAGTAATTACCCCTCAGAACTAGAATCACCCAGATTTCTGTTCTAAGTATGAGAATACTCTAAACTATTCACAGAATACAAACTCACACAGAGTTTCAAAGTTAAAAACCTCACAAAGAGATATCTACACTAGGTAGAAATTTAAAGTGTGTGAGGGAACAACAACAAATGTGTTTTCTTTCTAAGAATCCTTACCAACTATCCTATGAATCACAAAAAATAAAAAAAAACCCTCTCTCAGAATAGTTGGCTATAGACTTGCTCAGATTGAATGCTTGAATGCTCTGGTTGTGGTTGTTGTTTCCCCTGAATTCTTCCTCTATTTATAGATGAAGAGGTGTGTCTTATCCGTTGGAGAATTCAAATTTGAATTTTGGCTAAGACTCCTCTTTCTCTATAAGCCTTGCACGTGTGAAGTGGGCCTCCTTCTTCACACAGAATAGTACTGGTTGTACTATTTGTCTTTATCTTCAGAATTCTGGTTTGACTTTGAATTAATCTTCATTAAACATTCAAATTCTTCATGATAAAACATCCTTAAGTACTCTTTAGTGAGTGCATAATTGCTTCACTAATTTGAGTTATAAGGGTCTTGATAATCCTCCTTAATCTTTAATCTTGTACTTCATTCTTCAAACTCTCTTTTCAGCCGTAGGTTTACTTGAACATTACAGCTGCAAGTTCCTGCAAATTCAATTCTAGTTGTAGGAATAATATTACAGCTGCAAGATCTTGTCTAGCTGTTGGTTAAGCAACTATACAGCTGTAGATTTTCCTTTTACAACTATAACTTCCTTAGCCATCAAACTTACAAAATATATAAGTAACAATTCAATAAAGTATATGTTTTGCATACATCAAAATCTAATAAAAACAAGGTACTTAAACATTTTACCCTATTTTGATGTTGGCAAAACACATTATGCAATACATAAAATAAATATGCAGTAGCAATAAGGTATTGATATACATTATCAAGAAATACAATGCAGAAAACAATAAAGAACAACAACAAATAACAGAAGGCAAAGCTGCATAAATAAAAAGGGTCAAGATATAGCTTACAAAAAATAGATAGACTAAAAACTAAAAAGTTTTAGTGTCTAATCAATATGAAAGTCTTCAATGCCTTCATCTCCTCCTATGCTTTGGATTAGCTTCTTCATCTTCTTCAGAGCTGTCTAGTGTAGTCTTGTAGATTCCTTGAGCCATCAGGTGTTGATTCTTCTCATCATCATCAATTCATAATTATTGAAATCTTCTTCCTCCTTCTTTGATCTGAAATCTCTTCTAGGTGGTGCTCTCTTCTTCTTGGCGTGTTTTCCTTGTATCAGATAAGCATTATCACCCAAGTAGAGAGTTCCATTTGCCTTCATGTCTTTGAACTTCTGGTACTTATCCTTTTTCAGCTTAATCTTCTATAGGACAGTGTTTCTGTCTCTAATCCCTTCAAATTCTTCCCAGAGAAGTTCAAAGTGAGTCTTCATCTCTCCTTTTCCTTCTTCTTTTTTCTGACTCTTTTCTTCCTTTCTTTCTTCTAGTGCTAACTGCCTCAATGGCTGAACATTCAGGGGTAAAGAGGTGTGACTTATTCGTTAAAAATTCAAATTTTTTATTTTGGATAAGGCTCATCTTGCTTACTATAATTTCCCATATGTGTGAAGTGGTCCTCCTCTTCCACTCACACTTATACTGGTTGTACTATTTGTCTTTATCTTGAAATTTGATCTTGGCCTTCAATAAACGTTCATAATAAAAGATAATCCCTCCTTAAGTACTCTTTAGTGAGTGCATGTTAATGCTTCACCAATCTTAATTATTTTGAGTTTTCTAGTATCTTCAGTAAATAATATTGTTGGTCCCGAAACGAGTAAGATCAGTGTATGGGGGGGGGATACACTGATGTCAGATTTTTCTGAAAGACTCAGAAAAATGCTCTTACACTCTCAGTCAGGATTTCCTGAATTACTCAGTATGCTGAAGGTCCACAGGGACAGTTCAGTAACGAGTCAGATAAGCTGAGTGTGAGTAATGTGCTCGGAAGCTCAGTAGAGATAACAAACCTACTGACTACTTGGAAGCGAGTCAGTTGGACTACTATCTCAGTGAGCTAGAGTACGTGCGGAAGGTGAGCCCTTAGATTCTACTCGTTTTAGTTTCTGAAAACATTTTCTCTGAACTTGCTTAGTAAACTGGTGGTTAGGGCTGAGTGCACCGTATTAAGATTCAGGATGATTGATTCAGTCCTGAGGATAAAACAATGCAGAATGTTCAGTTTATTAGGATGACAGTTATGATCCTGAACAAAACAGTAAATCAGCACACAAGGGTCTTTTTAACGTGGTTCGGAGATAACAAACTCCTACGTCTACGACCTGATTTAACAAGAAGCTATCCTCAAAATCCTAAGGATAGGTGCTTGGTTTTACGTGCCAAGGGACACGAGTAGCCAACTTACTCTCCTAGGAACTGACCCCTGGGCGTTTTACAAGTCCCAGTCCTTCTAACCAACCAATCTCACACCTTGAGTGGTTTGGTATTCTGTTTTCCAACTAAGATAGCTCTAGTAATACAAAACAATGCTAGATATTATAGCTATCGATCTAAGCAAATACAGAGTGAATCCTACTACAACACTAGGGAAATTTAATTGCAGAGTGTTGCTTATAGTATGCTTTGAGAGCTTGGATTCTTGAGAGTTTTCTCTTGGAAATTTCCCGTTAGCCTTGAATGGGTGCAAGGCTCTCCATATTTATAGGCAAGATTCAAAATAGATCCGTTGGAGGAGATCTAATCAAATCTTTCCTATTTTGGGGTGGTTGCAGGCTAGAAATACTATTTGACCTAACCGTCATGCTTATTCTGGCAAGTTGTCCCATCGCCTGCAACTTTTGAGACGCAATAAATGCCTCATTAAATGCTGCGCAGACTCCGTACACACGTGTCGAAAGATCATTGTCTCTCCGTTCTAACGGCTATTTGACTTTCAGACATTTGTCCTTCCTTGTACATTCAATACTCTGAGTCTCTTGTTAATAACTCAGTCTGAATGTTTGTCTTCATTGGAGTCTTACTGACATTCTCTTTGTCTCTTGTCCCATAGCATAAATAACCTTTTTGTCTTGGACATACATGGTTCAGGTGATCTGAACTACTGTCCGAGTCAGGTCTTATGTGTCTTCAGCACAGCCTGATAGATTATTCAGCCCAGTATGTGTAACCTTTTTGCTTTGGACTTATATGGTTCAGATAAACTGAACCAAGGCCTAAGTCAGGTCTTAAGTGCATTCAGCACAGCCTGATAGGTAACACTTACTCTTCACTGACTAAGATCTGTCCTGAGTATGCTTAGTGTACTCAGTAGAAACATCAGTCAATGGTACTTCAGGATTGACTTCAGGACGGATCATCAGGCTTCGATCTTCAGCTTCAGACCCAGGCAATCTTCAGCAAGACTGACTGACTCCTTCAGGATGAATTATACTTCAGACTTCGGTAAATTGGGTCGACTCCAATATTCATCAGTCTTCAGCAAGTTCCTCTTGTACTGAATTACTAACCTAACTATCCTGAACTATTTCAACCTGAACAACTATACTTAGGCAGATTCATCAGGGGTTTTGGGATCTAATCAAAATACTTAGATTGTCCCAACAAATATTGTACTTGAATTTCCAACAGTCTTAAATGTCTATAAGTTCTTTACTTAACCTGCAACTTTTCTCTTGCAACTTTGCTTCTCAGCTGTAGGATTACTCTTACAACTGTAAGGTCATGTCCATCTGTAAGTTCATCAAACTACAGCTGTAGACTTCCCATTCAAACTTTAATTTTCTAAGTTCTTCTATTTGAATCCCAAAATGTTAGTTTATAAACATCAATTCCAATATTTTGCTATCATCAAAATCTATTCAAAATAAGGTTTTTACAATATCCCCCTATTTTGATGATGACAATACTATATGCAACATAACTGATTAGGGTTGTATTTGCATTAATTTGTGCTCATTTAGAGATGAATTTCTAGAGTTTTGAATGCAATTTAGTACCTTAATTGTTATCTATTTAGTTGTTCGGCAATTTTGTTTGATTTAATTAAATTGCTCTCAAGTTACACTAATTTTTGATAAATTGTAGACTTAATTTGGATAAGAAGGGAATGGGGCCTACATCTACCATTCGAAGCACTCAATCTCACATCAGAAATTTGTCCCGTGCACCACAACAACCACTGTAACCATGTCACGCCCCATTTTTCAAAAGGTACAATTTTACTTTATAAGGTTTGGAAAAAAATAATTTAAGGCGTGAACCATTTTTACTTTTAAAAGGTAAAATTTATAGGATATTTTAATAATAAAAAGTAAAGGAAAGAAAATAAAGGATTGAACCTGAAATCCACTTAAAAGGCACTGAATTTAACAATATAGTAGTTGAATTTCTAAACTAACACCCCATTTTAGAAGGACTCAAAAATATAATAAAAGGGTTTGCGAAAATAGTAACAAATATATTCCACTTCAACACACACTAATTAACAATTTAAATTCTAATTCTTAATTTCTAATTAAAAAAAGTCCACGAAATTACACCAAAATTAAAAGTCTTAATCTAAAATAAAAACACTTGAATTTTATTTAATCCGGGGTATTACAAACTTGGAACCACAACTCTGCCCAATGCACAAACTCACTACACCAATTTGAGTCTCCACAACTGTTTGCAACGCACATCTCTCACTCCATGGATGCCCTGCACAACCATACCACTTAGCCCCTCTGTCGGAATGAATATGATTGTTTGTTTGATTTTATTTTGAAGTTATATTTAGGTTTCATACATTTTTTTTCAATCACTCTATTTGTTATTTCAATCTCTTGGTATGATCTTTATAATTGTTGATTTGTTTATGTTAATTTATTTTGTCTCAGTTAGTCCTGTTCATCCATTAGTTATGAGTTAAGCCCTTTTTGTTTTGGGTAGAATTCACCCGAAGCATGTTACCACTCATTCAAACTCTCGTGTTAGTTAGATTAATATCTTGATTCATCATATTTAGTTGCTTTTGTTTTCTACTTTAATCAGTCATTAGTTAGGAACCCCCAAACTTGCAATTTCATTATATACATTTAATTCCAAAACTCACACCAATCATAAAATTAGATTGTCTTATTGCTTCCCGTGGATTCGATATTTATAACTTGGTCAGCTTACCACTACACGATTCTATACACTTGTAGGAAAGTGCATTTGTGTGAGAACAGCCGAACACAAATCGCTAGTCATGTTTTTGGCGATGTTGCTGGGGAAGCAACATATATAGTTTAATTTTAGGTTTTATGTGTTTGAGTCATTTTAATTCCTTTTAACTCTGTGGACTCGGTGATTTTTTTGTACGAGTGAGCTTCATTGAAGAGGATGAATGGATACGATATAGATTTTATGGATTATCATTCTCCACCATACTCGGATCCTCCTCAGTCAAATTTTATGACTAATAATGATAGTGTAGCTCAGATGGAAGAAGAAAATAAGAGCCTAAGGAGCATGATGGCGATACTGATTTTAATGGAGAAGATAGGAAACACTGGCCCATATCCTTTTCCACCATACACAGATCCTCCTCAACCATACTACTGTCCTGACCCATATCCACCTCCACCATACTATCCACCACCTCAGTAAAAACAACCTCCTCTACAACAATACTCTTATCCTCATCAACCGTATCAGGACTCATATTCTGATCCATACTCGTATCCCTACTCTTATCCATATCCGTATCCATATCCAGATCCAAATCCAGATCCTTACTCTGATCCTTATCCCTATTCCTATTCAAATCCAGAAGTTGTTATTCAAACTTTACTAGAGGTTGATCAGGGATCAAAACCTCCAAATAGCGAAGGGAAAGTTACTACAGATGAGATACTTGCTTTACTTTTAAAGAACACATAGGAGAGAAATAAGAGGTTCGACCGTATTGAGGACACTCAAAAGAGATTGATTGAAAGATTTGATGAAGGATTGAAGGCCAAAAATTCCAAAGTAAAGATCTTAGCGATTCAGTTGGAATAAATGGCCAGTTTTCTGGTTGAGAATGATCTAGAGGGACATGAAAAAGAGGGCCCAAGCGAAGTGGATGAAGATATCATTCCACTATCAAAATGAGGTGTAGAGGAATGTCTCTTGATGGACACGAGTGAAACTAAGGAAGAAAGTCAAGAAAAAATAGAAGAAGAGTTTGAGAGCGAAATGAGAAATCCTGAACTTTTAACCTTTTCTATTTCACTTGATATAGGTCCTGATGATTTTATTTTGCCTCCTTACAGGATTGATGAAAAGGTGGAATTGAAGAGACTCTTAGGAACCCTCGAAAAAAAAGGAGAGGAATGGATGGAGATGACGGTGAGAAGAGAAAGGGGAGATGCATGTAAACTTAGACGGAAGACGAAGATTGGAGATTGGTATACTCATGGATTGAGCCTCATTGACTTCGAGGCTAAATGATTGTGATACAGTGGCAAGGATGACTGATATCCTTGGCCATTTGGATGAGCGTGTGAGGTATCGTCCAGCATAGGACGTTAAAAATAGCACTTAAAGGGAGACAACTCATTTTCTTGCTTTTGTTCATTTTTGAAGTTTTTTTTATTATTTCTTTTGATTTGTTAGTTTGTTAATCCCTATTTCTCTCTGAGTGTGTGGTTTGTAGGTTTTTGATGATTGTGTGAAAAAAGGGAACAAAAGAAAGGAATTGTGCTGGTTTGAAGATGACTTAATTGGTGCAGGCTGAGGTACCACGAACTCAAACTTAGAATTGCTTAGAAATCCCTAAGTTTGGGGGAGTGATCATTTTTACTATTATGCCTACACTTCACAGTCGCACATACTTTGCTCTTGTTGCTCTAGTTGACCTTTGTGATCTCTATGAGTTGTGGGAATGTACATGTATAAGTGTTGAGTTGTTTTTCTTTGAATAGAGTCTCACATGGACACCCCGGGCTCAAACTTAAAATTGCATAGCAAGCTCTAAGTTTGGGGGTGTATGTTACATTTGATTGGACTTCTATACATTGCACAAGCGCACCTACCCCCTGTTTGTTGATGATTTTGTGATTAACTAGTCCTGTTGAGATACTTGAGCTAGGTTATCTCTATTGAGCTTCCAAGAGCACGTTTCTTGAGACTCAGTTTATTTGGTTCCTGACTGATTTGTCACTGCTGTCCTATAGACTATCAGTTCAGTGAGCACACTCAGGATCTTCCTGACTGAGTTTCGAAAAAGAATTTTCATGAAGTTGGAAAATCTGACATCAGTGTATTCCCCCATACACTGATTATACTCATTTTGGGACCTACAGTTCATCAAACTCTACAACTATTGACTTTTCTTTGAAACTGTAATTTCCTAAGTTCTTCAATTTGAATTCTAAAATGTTAGTTTATAAACATGCATTACTATATTTTGCTATCATAAAAATCTATTCAAAATAAGGTTTTAACAATAAGCTAATAAGCCATTTAGCTTCTAGGACACAAGCTATAGATAGGTTCACCGTAGACTTAAGTTGGAATATCTAGAAATACTATCAAAGTAAAAAAAAAATCAATTTTAGTCCCACGATTAAAATTACTCACTAGTCACATCTAGCCCCTCATCGCCAGAAATTGGGAAATGGCTTGAAATTCAGAACTGTATATGTTACATGACCCGACAAGTTTTGATATTTTTGTAATTTATTTCAATTACAAACCTTTAATTCTAGCCAATTGTCTAAAATTTGCTACGATTGCCCAGGCTCCTTGCATTGCAATGTTCGGATGAGCTTCAACACGACTTGCAAGTTTATCATAACTCTCACTTTCATACGCTGCAAAGATGCCTTGGAGATTGAGGTCATTATATATCGATTTAACTTTTGCAACATCACTAGGGTTTGCCTTTCCATAATGATCCTATTTCAATAAAGAAATTAGAGAATCTCAAAAGAGTTATATATATATATATATATGTATATATAGTTTTAGAAAAATATTATAGAAAAATAATATAATTATTTAATTCTTACATGCAAATTTTTCTTCTGCTCTTCATTGGCGAGTTCCAGAGCTTTCACCACGAGCCAAGAGCACTTGAAAGATTCAATATCGGTTCCAATCTGTAGGCATTATAAAAAAAAGTATTGAATCAATATACATTCATATTTAGGAAAAAAAATACTTTTTTAGGCTCGTAAATTTGGAGCTATGTTTTAATTGCAATAATTTTTATCGCCATGTATGTTAATATAGGTTTGTGTTTTAAATTTGTAAATGTAGGATAATCAAGCCCCTATTCGTACGGATCAAGAACAATCGTGCGAATGTTGAATGACTATCCTATGTTTATGGATATATGGGCCTGCAAATGTTGGACAATATATTTTTAAGGGGTTAATGTTTTTTAAGTCCAATAACTTATCTTCAATTTGAATTGGTCCACATGGATTAACATTTTGATATTGGTCCTTAAGTTTGAAAATATTTTAGTTTTGATGCTTGTATGGGACTAATATCGAGTTCAAAATCAAAATATTTATCCTCTAAATTTGTAAAAGGACCAAAATTAAAATATTTTCAAACTTAAAGAACCAATGTAAAAATATTAATCCATGTGGACCAAATTTAAAATCATGATAAGTTATAGACTACAAAAAACTTAATCCCTATTTTTAAAATTTGTGATTATAGTTCAACTCAAGTGATATTTTAACCTAATATGCACTTATTAGGGCTCAATTGTACTATATTTATAGATTTTATTAGACCATAAAATTATTATAATTAAAATACAACATACCCCCAAGGTACGGGCCAATGGATAAAATAAAATATTATTTTCTTCATATTTTTGTTAGTGGTTAAGTACCTTGGTTTAGATTTTGATGCGTGCAAAACAATATGCTTAATTGGCTAAGTTGATCTAACACTTGTTATAAGGAAATTGGTTCTGAAATCTATAGTTGTAAGTGAAGTCTGCAGCTGTATACTTGATCATTCTACAGCCAGACATGACCCTACAGCTGTAAAGTTTCTCTACAACTGATTTTTGTAACTACAGGACTCTACAGCTGCAAGGTTGAAGACCCTACAGTTGAGAAGACCATTTGAAGAGATAGTACAAGTCAGAGACTAATTAAAGATTATGAAGACCCTTAAGCACAATTAGTGAAGCTCTCATGCACTCACTAAACTGTACTTAAGTGGAGGTTATTTCTAAAGAAATCTGGAAGATAATGAAGATTAATTTGAAGACAGCTAGAATTCTGAAGAAAAGGACAACAGTACACTCAGTACTATCCTGTGTGAAGGATGAGGACCACCTCACACATGCAAATAGAGATAGAGGAGCCTTATCCTGAATTCAAATTTGAATTCATCAACGGATAAGTCACACCCCTCAATCTATAAACAGAAGAAGTCCTCAGAGGAAGCAACAACAACAACCTTGAGCATACAAGCATTTTGCCGAAGAAAGTCTACAGCCAACATATTTTCTGAGAGCTATATTGTTTTTATTTTCTGTGGGATTCATAGGATAGTTGGTTAGGATTTTCTTAGAAAGAATCACACCTTTTGTTGTTGTTCCCTCGCCTGTTTTAAATTCTACTTAGTGTAGAAATCTCTTTGTGAGGTTTTTATTAACTCTTTGTGAGTTGTATTCTGAGTGAATAGGGTAGTTAATCTCTTTTTAGAATAGGAATCTGAGTGAACCTAGTTCTAAGGGGGAACTACTTGTATTGATCTAAGTGATCTCATCTTAGTGAATTTGGCACCTGAGTGGTGTAAAAGTGGATGTAGGTGGTCTTTTTATAGACACTGAACCACTATAAACTCTATCTATTTACTTTTTGTCATTTATATTTTTGTATTGCATATTTAATTTAACTGTTACATTCATCATTCTTTTGAAAATCGAGTGCATAAACTTTGTGGTTTTCACAGAGAAACTGACTCTACAGCTGTAGACTTCTCTAAGTCACTTAGCTGTTAAGTTTGTTTATATTATTTTTCATTAACACTCACTTATTTCTACTGCACATTAGAGTATTCTCAATACACTTTCAAGTGTGAGAATCCTTCCGATTTCTTGTCTACAATTTATATATGTAGTTGCAAGTTCTTAAACTCTGCAGCTGTAGACTTCTATAGTCCACAGCTGTAACCTTTGTGGTCCTGTTTTGAAACTCTTGTAAACTTGTTGTTTTTGAACTTTTAGAGGCTACTATAAGGATCTAGAATTTCCTCTTATAAAAAGTTTGAAAATTTGATTTTGACTCAAGGTCTATTCACCCCCCCCCCTCTAGACCTTGACCACTTAAGGGACCAACATTAGTATATGTGTTTTAGAGACATTCGTTATAAGGCCATTATACTTGATCATACTTAGTTACGTATGCATTACTGATTTGATCAGTAGTATTCGGAAATATACCTATAGAATATTATATTTCATTATTGTGTTAATGTTCTGCCTAATGTTGTACAGAATTTTACAACATATTTTGGCGATATCAGAATTTACCTTTCTCCTAACACTAACTCCAAATATTATATGATATTTTTAATGTCTAAACATGCAGGTTGAAGATCCAAGATGGTTTAGATTAAGCGGCTACAAATTTAAAGTGGGGAGTTGAGAGAAATCATGGGCGGTTACAAAGTCGATGATGGTTATGTCGGTGGTGTTGGGGTTGAATCTTATATGAATAAAGCTGGTCCGAGCAAAAGTGGAGTACATCTTGAGGAGGTAGTTGATGTAATCCCAGTTCCTATTCCAAATCTAGTTCCAGTTGAATTTTTTCCAGCTGCTATCCTAACTGATGAAAGAAGTGTTCTTGTACATGTTGCTACAAATGTTGTTCAAGGCAAAGAGTGGAGCAAGAAAGATAATACATTATGGGAGAGAATAGAGTATGAGTGTATTGTATTGTATTGTAGTGAAAAAGTAAATTTGGGTTGGATATAAGCAATAGTTTTTAAGTGTTTATATATCTATTTTTATAGCCTAAGCATAATATTTTGGTGCTTAGTGAAAAAATATTTTATATTTTTGTTCAAATTTGTTTAGCAATAAGATATCATTTGGTTGAAGTAGAGTTGCAAAATTCAAATATTTACACATATCATTGAATGTTCCAACATCAGATGTGTTATAGTAGAAAGACCGAATTGGTGGAGGGTGTTCATGTTCTCCCTAATGTTGTATAGAATGTTATGATATATTTTTGCAACATTTGAATTTTCCCTTTCTCCTAACATAACTCTAAACATTTTATGTTGTTTCTCATTATCTATACATGTAGGTTGAAGATCCAAGTCAGTTTTGGTCAGTCAGTTACAAAGAGAGTGGAGCATAGTAAAAGACGGTTCTAGATCATGAAAAACCATGGTTTTAGTGTGTTCAAATGCAGAGCTTTTCTATAAATAAAAAATTCATTCAAACAAAAAATTGGAGAAGTGAATTGTGTCTATAGCATAGCAAGTCTAGGTCTCTAGATAGTGATGTTCTTCTATGTTGTTTGATATTGTATACGCTTCACAACAGTGTTAGTCGGTGATAGTAATGCGTCACAACACAAGACTTTTTGTAGTGGCGTAGTGATAAGTAAATTTTCACTTCATAGATCGTACATTTAAGGAGTATGTAAAATATTTAAATCTCATGTGTTAGATCTAGTTATTTATTATTATATCACTATTCGACTTGGTGAAGTTTTGCCATGAGGCACAAGTGGACTATTTATAGTCTGAAATGTTTTAAATTTTGTTTGCACTTTTTATTTAAGTTTTTGGTTGTGTCTATGTTATCTAAGTTATTCCAACATTCTAAATAACATTCTACAAAATAGAACCCATGCACACACACACACCCTTTTTTCAGTTTGCATGTATTCATATATATGTGTTTCTATGAATTAATTTGTTGAGATGTGAAACTTAGACAACTATGACATAGTTCTTAAAGTAGTTCCAATCTGCGATTGAGATTGGTGTGTAATTCGAATCATACCTTTAAAGGTTGTAGTGGTTCTCATAACTACGAGATACTAGATGTCTCATGATGGTGCGTAAATATTTTGCAAAGTATCGTCATACCTAACCAAAAAACTGTTTGATGTATTCTGTTTACGTGTCTATGGGAGTATCGATTTGTGGAGTAGTGCAAAAGTCTTCTAAATTGATGTCAATACTCACGATATGTACAGAGTGATGAACTTATACATGACGGATGCTTGGACTCTAAAGGGGGTAGATATGACATATATTAATTGGGTACATTATATGTGTAGTAGTTGAGCCAAAAATATGATTTATTTCTCAAATAAATTTGGAGAAAATACTCCTTTTCTAATAACTAATTGAATCGTTAGTCATTGTCTAATGCATGTCGCATTTAATATAGTGTTCAAATGTGAAAACATGATTCAGTTTGTAGAATGAGATAACATCATTAAGTTATTATGATAGACACATCATCACATTTTAGACTTAATTGGAATATTCATGAATGAAAGGATCATATCACTTTGACCTTCACGTTACAGGCTGTTCATGTATCCGAGCAATGTACCTCATATGTTTAGCTAGCCTGATTTATTATCTAGAGTTCAACTATGACCATTAATTTGATTAATTAATCGCTTAACATTTGCGAGTCTATGTGTCACACAACAAGTAATTTAAGTCTACGAATTATAATTGTATAGATTAAATATTTGATTTGATCAATATATTTATTTTTAGAGAAATATAATAATTCTATTAAATGTAATTATTATTTAATTAAATTAATTTTATTTGAATAAGATAATATATTATATCACAGAAATTTATATAAAATATTCTACTGTAGAACTATCCATATTAAAAAATTTGCAGATCTAAATCGGTTCAGGTCGGATCGGGGCAATATTTTGTCAAAACCTCACGCAGGACAAATTCCAGGATTTCTGCTCCGAGTTTATATTACTATAGGTGTTAATGCATGTTATTATAAAAAAAAATGTGTGTTACTATCAGACTAAATAATATTTTTTAACATATATTTTTTGTTTTTGTAGAAATAAATATTTTTTTATACAATATAAGAGCAAAATATTTGTTACTATAAGAAAAAATATTAGTTTTCATAAATATTTGTTTATTTATACAGTTAAACATAAATTAACACATAAAATACTAAAAAATATGTTACTACATGAACTGATATACCTAGTTTTTAGGAGATTATGATTAAATTAAGAAACACATATTTGTTCTTAACAAAAATACATTTTATTTTTACAGTAACTCATTTTTTCCCATATAGTAACTCAAACCGTGGAGCAAATGTGTGTCACTATATTAAAGAAAATGCATGTTACTATCATATAAAATTTTATTCTTTTTAAATATATTTATTTATTTTTATAGAATAAATATTTTTTTATATTATATAAAGAGTAAAATGTTTGTTACTATAAGAATTAAACATTAGTTTTTCATATAAATTATTTTTATAAAAATATTTATTTTTCCATACAATAACACATGTAAAATAGTAAAGAGTGTATTAGTACATGAAATAATATACCTAGATTCAAATTGATGATGAATAAATTAAGAAACACATATATGTTCTTATAAATATATATATTTTGTTCCTATAGTCAACAAGCATTTGCCCATATAGTGACATAAGCTGGGGAACAAATGTGTGTTATTTAAAGAGTAAATGTGTGTTACTGTACATAGAAATATTTATTTATCCTTAGAAAAATGTAAATTATCCTTATATTAACACATGTAAGGTATTAAAAGATGTATTATTATATTAACAGTATATTATCAATATAAATCCATAAAAATGATAAATAAATTAAGAAATACATACTTGTTCTTTCAAAAACACATATTTTCCTTATAGTTACATTAAATAAATTAGTAACATAGATAGTCTTTTAGTATCACACATTTATCTATATAGTAAAAAAGACTAGGTGTGGAATTTCAAAAATAATGTTGGGGCAATTCTTCATGTTTTAGATCTGTGCATGTGTTGTGGATCTGCAATTTATTATATTGTGACCCATTTTTTAATTGATCCTAGTTGTAGCTTATTTTTGGTAATTTTACGGTAAAATATTCTACACAAGTTTCAATTATATTAGACATATAATAATAATAATAATAATAATAATAATAATAATAATAATAATAAT
>JAPKLY010000333.1:272301-283899 GCA_026898435.1 Prunella vulgaris | reverse complement strand
CTTAAGCTTGAGTTTTATTTTCTTGCTTAGTATTAGTTGATCCGATTAATATTACTTTTGGACTTCTAGACTAGGACTTTAATATTTTAAGGAATAGGATTATTATTTTGTGGTATAGTCCATTAAGATTTTTAGTCCTTTAAGTATTAATCTTTTAAGGTTAAAATAGTAATTGAGGACTTATTATTTTTGGGATTAGATATTATTATGAGGATTAAATTTAGAGAAGGAATACTTTTAGGAGAGAGGAAATTCGAAAGTTGTTAGAAGGATGAGGGTATTTTTGGGAGATCAAGATTTAGAGTTAGTTAGAGTCCTTATTATTTTATTAGGAGTGATACAATATTACCTTATGTATAATTTCGAAATTTAGGCCTTAGGAATTAGATATTATGATGTCTTGAAGTTGTTAGATTGATATTGGAGATATTAGAAAGATTACCAAGATATGACCAAGATTTCCCAAGAATGTTCCAAGATATGTTATTCCATATATTCCACATCTTCATATTTTCGGCCACATTCATTATTTTCCATCCAAGTTATTATTCCAAAGATTTAAACCAAGATTTTATTGTTATGGTCCTACAATTTTCAAATTTCTACATCTATTGCATGTTAGAATATTTTATTTCCAAGACATCTTCAAGATTTGATCATGAACCAAATATTTCTTCTCCCTCCTTATTATTTTCGTCCAAGATACAAATCTAAACCATAATCTTCATTCATCTTCATATATTCATCAAGATATTATTTTAAGCCCTATATCTTTCCATCCTATAAATATAGGACCCTTATTGGCACCCAATTCTCACCTACACCTTTATTATTTTTAAGAATTGAGAGAGTTAGAGAGAGACATATTTTTGAAAATTCTTAGAGATTAGAGTTGAGAAAATTCGAGTTCATCTTGTGGAAGAAAAGTTGGAGGATTAGAAAGCCGGACGTACACACACAAACCATTTTCAATTTCAAGAAATCAAGGTGGGGATCCTACGGTGAAAAGTGGTATTTAGTTCGATTTTTAAATACTATGTCGACGTGTTTATATGTTTATATGCTAAGAGAATGGTGCTTTTTAGTACCAACAGAATCACGGGTACTAAAGGGATACCTTGTAGTGTCAACAGATGCGTTAAGTCGTATTCAATCAGATGCGTTAAGTAGTATTCAATCAGATGCGTTAAGTCGTATTCAATTAGATACGTTAAGTCGTATTCAATCAGATGCGTTAAGTCGTATTCAATATGTATGTATGGTATGTTTTCATGTACGGATGTCCATTATATTTAGACTTCGAACTAACGTTTCCCCATTGAGAGTTATTTATAATTTCTCACCCCTTTCACCAAACTATTTTTCAGATTATGTCGAGTAAGGGACGAGGTGGCTAGCGGAGGAGGCGTGTGGATGTGGGAAATAACGAAGATATGAAAAGATGATTTCACAAGCAAGTTATTCATTTTATACGTTTATTACGATTTACTTAATTTTTGGTTTTTAATTAATTTTGCATGAAGGATTTAAATTGAATTTGTGATTTAGAGATTATTCTGGTGTTTGAAGACTTTTTATTAAGATAAGACTTTTGAAAGATTTGATGATTCCTATGATTCTATTCTATGTGAAAGATTTTGGATTATATTAGAAAATTTCCATGTGATAGGATATTAAATTGTTAAAAATTAAATTGGGCAGATAAATCATGTTTTAGGGCAGTAAGTAGACGTGTCTTATGAGAATATATGTTAGGAATTAAGTTGCATGTGAATAGATATGATTTATGGTTCTATATATTAATTAGAGTCCTTAATTTTGCATGACTAGAATTAACGTTTTATAACTCCATTAATTCTGAAATTTTTACAGTATATTAGTCATGAAAAATTATGCATGCAAACCAATTTCATGATTTTATCAGTAGTAGAAGTCTAGGGTTTAATTTTAGTCCTTTAATTACCTAGTATGCGATTTTTATGTAAAAATTAAGATGTTTTCGTTAACAAAATATTTTTATCTGTTTTATATGATATAATAAGTATTTTAGACGTGATTAATTATGTGGCAATATGAGATTTGTTAAAAGAATGATTTTCTAGAAAGCTAGTGGACTGTTTTTCAAAAAATATTGTGTTTATAACTGTACACGAGTTTATGTTTGATCCTATGAGTTTAAATCTGATATTATGTGATTTGTTAAGTTGGAATTATTTAGGTTGCATGTAGATTTAATTATTTGAGGTATTTTATTATGTTTAAATAGTTATTGTTATTCAGGGCATGTATCTTATGTTGAGATTTTATTATGTGAATTATGTGAAAGGTATTATGTTTTAATTCAAAGAGTTTTAAAGAAAAAGAAAATTTTATTTCAAGATTAGTTAGATCACGCCCGAAAAGATTACTTTTCAAGATTTATTAAAGACTTCCGCTGTTTATGAAAATTGGGGTGTGACAACCTATCTCTAATACAAGATTAGTCCATAAGGTTTTAAGAACCGTACCAAAACGTTTTGATGCAAAAATTTGTGCTATTGAAGAAGCCAAAAACATTGATCTTATAAGTCTTAATGAATTGATTAGTATTTTAAAAACTTATGAGATGAATTTTGAGCAAAAAGATGAAGTTAATTCTGATAAAAAGGTTGTTGCTTTGAAAAATGATGCTTCTAGTTCTAAAAACATTTCTTTTGTTACTGAAGTTGATTCGGATGATGAATGCTCTGAAATATGTTCCAACACTTCCGACAACATTTCTTTATTAACCAAGCAGTTCAATTCATTTTTGAAAAATAGAGCTAATAGGTTAAAAACAAATGTTCAGAATAGGAATCAAGGTACTTCTACTCCTAAAATGTCTGAAAAGAAAGAAAGTTTTGATAGATCAAAACAGTTTAATAGGAGTAATAAATCTAAATTCGATCCCGAGTATAGAAAGAATGTTAGGTGTGATGCATGTACTGGATATGGTCATTATGCTAATGAATGTGCTAACACCTTGCTTAGAAAGAAATTGAATTTTAATACTACCTTGAGTGATGATTCTGATAATGAACCTGACATTGAGAAAAATGATGAATTTGCTTTCTCTGCTAGAATTCTTTTTTATGATACAAATGATGATTTACTGGATGATTTTGAGTCTGATGTTAAAACGAATGTGCCAACATTTGTGACAACATCAAACAAAATCAGTCCAGATGAAAGTTGTCTAATGAGTTCTTTTTTAGAGATGAATATTTCAGGTGAAGAACAGGTTGATATTCAACAAATCATCAAAGAGAATGATGACTTAAAGCATTTAGTAGTAAAATTGGAAGTATTGCTTACTAGAAAAGATCTAGAAATATGCAAGTTGACAGAACAACTAGAAAGCACAACCTTAAGCTTCAAAAAATTTACCAAAGGTGCAGAAAAATTACAAGATGCATTGATAACTTCGAATGTAGGTAAAGAAGGTATTGTGTATGTTTCTAACTCTACAAAAATCGTGCAAAATGATATGCCCATAAAATTTGTTAAGGCAAGAGATAGTAAATCTGTTACTTCTCATCCTAGAGATTTTATATGTCATTTTTGTCATGAGAAGGGTCATATTCGTCCTTACTGTTTTAAATACAAGGAATCTAAAATGTCTTGTAATATGTTGCCTGGTAAAACACAACATATTCAACAACATGATCATGAAAAAGTCAGTGAGTCTGATATGAAATGTAATGTTGTTTATACCTCCTAAAAAGCATGCATTCCTGGTCTATGGTATTTTGATAATGGATGTTCTAGACATATGACTGGTGATATTAAATTTCTTACAAATTATAAAATGCATGATGGTGGAAATGTTACCTATGGAGGTGGTTCAAAAGGAAAAATAATTAGTAAAGGTACCTTGAATGTTCATGGTTTTCCAAAGTTAACCAATGTGTTGCATGTTGATGGTTTACGTGCTAATTTGATTAGTATAAGTCAATTATGTGATGATGATTTGCATGTTAAATTTGATAAAAATCCATGCTATGTGCTCAATAATGATGATGAGTGTCTTATGATTGGTAATAGGTCTGTAGATAATTGTTATTTGATTGAATCGAATGAAACCTGCAATAGTGTGAAATTAGATGAAAATACTCTTTGGCATCAAAAACTTGGTCATGCTAATTATAGATGCATTCATGATTTTATTAGACTTGATGCTGTTAAAGGTCTCCATTCTTTAAAGTTAGACAAAACCAAGGTTTGTGATGCATGTCAAAAGGGTAAGCAAATCAAAGTGTCACATAAAATGTTGGCACACTGTTCGACAATACATTGTTTTGAACTTTTACATATGGACTTAATGGGTCCTATGGAAACTGAGAGTATTGGTGGGAAAAAGAATTCTTTTGTTATTGTTGATGATTACTCTAGATACACTTGGATAGAATTTTAAAAGACAAATCAGAAACTTTTAATGCTTTTAAAATTCTTTATAAAAGATTCAAGACTGTTTTCAATACTAAAGTAAAGAGAATTAGGTCTGATCATGGTAGGGAATTTCAAAATGCTTTGTTTACTGAATTTTGTGAAAATAAGGGTATCATGCAAGAGTTTTCTTCACCAAAAACCCCACAACAAAATGGAATTGTAGAAAGAAAGAATAGGACTTTGCAAGAAATGGCTAGGTTTTTCTTTTATCAAAACATTTATCTAAAAAGTTTTGGGCTGAAGCTTTAAATACTTCTTGTCATATTGTTAATAGAGTCTATCTTTGAACTAATTCCAATATAACCCCATATGAGATCCTTAACAATAAGAAACCTAATGTGAAGTATTTTCATATTTTTGGTTGTGTTTGCTACATTTTGAATGATAGGGATCAATTGCATAAGTTTGATTCAAAAAGTGATAAAGGGTTCTTCTTAGGCTATTCTAGAAATAGCAAAGCCTATAGAATCTACAATTTGAGAACTGACACTGTGCAAGAATCAGTTAATGTTGTGTTTGATGATGATTCTAGTCTTGCAGGAATAAATTTTGAAGAGGATGTTACTGATTTGGTTGAAATTTCAAAACCTATAGATTCTGATCAAAATAGAAATGTTGCTCAAAATGCGCCAGCATTTGAGACAACATCAACTAAAAAGTCAGAACCTATAGAGTATCCAAATATTTTTGATAAACCTCCATCTTCACGCATACTGAAAAATCATCCCTCAAATCAAATCATTGGAGAACAATACTCTGGAATTCAAACAAGAGGGAAGATGAGCGTAAGTAATATGGTAAGATCCATATGCATGTCTTCTAAATGCAATCTTGTGAATCATGAATGTTACCATTCTTTAGTTGAGCCTAAAAATGTTGATGAAGCATTAACAGATGAGAATTGGGTAAATGCCATGCATGAGGAATTAAATCAATTTGAACGTCATGAAGTATGGACTTTAGTTCCTAGACCCGAAAATGTTAATGTGATTGGAACTAAATGGATATACAAGAATAAAACTGATGAATTTGGCAATATTGTTAGGAATAAGACTATATTAGTTGCCCAAGGCTATACTCAAGTTGAGGGAATTGACTTTGATGAAACATTTGCACCCGTAGCTAGAATTGAGTCTATAAGACTATTACTTGCAATTGCATGTTTCATTAATATTAAATTGCATCAAATGGATGTTAAGGCTGCTTTCTTAAATGACATTTTAAATAAAGAAGCATATGTTGAGCAACCTAAAGGATTTGAAAATCCAGATTTTCCTAACCATGTTTTTAAATTGCAAAAGGCTTTATATGGTCTTAAACAAGCTCCTAGAGCTTGGTATGGTAGGTTAACTGATTTTCTTATTCAAATTGGTTTTGTAAGAGGAGAAGCTGATAGAACTTTATTCATCAAGCATGTTAATTCTAAAATTTTGATTGCACAAATATATGTTGATGACATTGTTTTTGACTCTACATGTGATTATATGTTGAAAGACTTTGTGCATGAAATGACATCAACATTTGAAATGTCCATGGTTAGTGATTTGAATTACTTTCTAGGTCTTCAAATCAAACAACTTAAAGATGGAATTTTCTTTTCACAAAGTAAATATGCAAAGAATTTGGTTAAAAGATTTGGTTTAGAAAGTGCTAAACACATGAAAACTCCTATTGGATCATCTCAAAAATTGTCTAAAGATAATGTTGGCAAAAATGTTGACCCAACATTATATAGATCGATGATAGAAAGTTGTCGCATCCCTATTTTATAAAGCTTTTGTAGACCAAATTATAAAAAAAACACATTCAAACAACAATAAGATAAATCAAACAGACGTATTTATTTTGAAACTTTGCAGCGGAAATAATTATTATAAAAGTAAAATACATTAGTACTTAGACTATTTATACCAAAAGATAGTATATTCTGTCGTAGTTAAAGTAATAAATACATACTTAAATTATCTATGCGATGCGACTCACAATACCAAAAACTGTCAACCCAAACTTAACATCGTAGTATATTAGAAAACCACAATGAACTAATTTATTGATATTAAATACTATACAACAAAACAGGCAATCCACCATTGCTCCACCGCTCCCGCTTTAATCTGCAAAATGTTAAATAATTTGGGATGAGCAACCAACTAGCTCAGTGGGATTCCCTTTATTACAATTAAATATCACAAGTAAATCAAATCATCATCTCACATAACATGTATGCATGCATAAAGCAATGCATCTGTATATTGGCCAATCTTTATATTGACCAATCTGTATATTGGCTAATCTGTATATTGTGGAGTTGCCTCTAAGGAGCTTACCCTCCTGGACCGAAGTCTCAATCTGTATACGGTGGAGTTGCCTCCAAGGAGCTTACCCTCCTGGACCGAAGTCCCCGCAAAGTTACAACGACCTTACCGTCGAAGCAACCCAATAATTTAATATATCATGTAGCAAGTAACAATAAAATTCACATGAACATTTAAAAGGGACAAAGCAAATAAAATCCCACCTTAAAACTTGATTGTCCTTGTAAAATATAGTTTAATTAAAGCGAGAGTTGCTCGTCACCTAAAATAATTAAATAAAACTAGAATTATTACTAAATCTTAAACTCTAAAAAATATAATTATTGAAGAAATAAAATAAAGTTAAATATTTAATAGAATCTTAACTAGACTTGGGCATATTATATCTATACAGCAAAAGCAGAGTTATTCTATATAGCTGAAACAATATGAAGTGGAACTCACACAGAGTCTACCCTTTGAAAAAAAAAAAAACAAAAGTAAAGATCATTTGAAAAAGAAGAAATCCCATATAGAGAACTTAAAATAAAATTAATATATATAGGAATGAATTTAACTTAAGCATAATAATCCATGATGTTTTTTTTTTTTTCGGAAATTCATTATAATAAATAATAAGAAAAATATGGTATTTCAAAACAGGGCAAATTATTGCAGTTACCGCCATCTATATAATTGCAAAATAATATATTTCGACGGTATGATCAGCAAAAGAAACAATACTAATAATAATAAAATTTGAAGTGGTATTCTTACAGTTGATAAGAAAGAGTGAGAATTTCTTTTTCTAAAGCTTCCTGTGAGAGTAGCCGAAGAAAGAGAGAAATAGGAATAAGAGATGTTTTCAATTCTTTCTTCTACATGAGGGTTTCTTCAAGGATAAGAGTTAAGCAAATAAAATAATAGAAGAAAGAAATTTTTAGATAAGGATCTCTAATATTTAAATAAAGAAAGAAAGAGATAATGGAGTAAGAGAACTTACTAATGAAGTTTGAGGAAATGGTCTATGCTGCACGTGTACTATACCATATATATATTCATTGTATACTTATAATGTTTATTAATTAATATCGAAATTAATAAACTTAAGCAAATAATTAAATATAATACTATATATACATAAATATCTTATAAATACACTTTAAAAAAAAATAATAATAACAATAATATATACAAATTTTATTTAAACACTTCTTTAAAACCATTATTGCTAATTACGTAAATGTATATATGAAGAAGTTTAAATAAATAAATAGAATATTATATATATATACATAGATATATTATAAAATACACTTTATTTTAAACAAATTACTCATAACAATAGAAACAATAACAATAACAACAACAACAATAATAATAATAATAATAACAATAATAAAAAATGAAAATAACTTATATAAATTTATTATCTATGGTGATTGAGTCTACGGGTGTTACAGAAGTCTTTTATACCTAACTGCTAGTAGACCGGATATTATGTTCAGTGTATGTTTATGTGCAAGATACCAAGCTGATCCAAAAGAGTCACATTGAAATGCCATCAAAAGGATTATCAAATTTGTTGCCGACACATGTGATCTTGGTATTTGGTATAGCAAAGATACTAACAATTCCTTGCTAGGTTATAGTGATGCTTATTGGGCAGGTGATAGTGATGATAGAAAGAGCACGAGTGGAGGTTGTTTCTTCATGGGAAACAACTTAATCTCTTGGCGTAGCAAGAAGCAAAATTGTGTTTCTCTATCCACGGCCAAGTCAGAATATATTGCAACAGGGAGTTGTTGTACTCAATTACTTTGGTTAAGAAAAATGTTTGATGATTATGGTTTAAATTGTGAAATGCTCATTGTTATGTGTGATAACACTAGTGCAATTAATATCTAAAAAAATCCTGTGCAACATTCATTAACTAAGCATATTAGTATAAGGCATCATTTTATTCGAAATCTTGTAGAGAAAGAAATTGTGAAGTTAGAATATATTTCTACTGAAAAACAACTTGGCACATTTTTACAAAAGCCCTTGATGACCGAAGATTTTCATCTCTTAAGAAATCTCTTGGTCTATGCACTATTAATTAAATTTATGACGAGTGTTGTAGCAAATGGTGACAGCATTTGTGACAACATTTATTAGTTCTCATAATTTTGACTAAGTATTTTTATATTTCAGTTACTTTATAACTTGATTAGATGTGTTATTATTTTCGAGCATACATGTTGGAACATTTGAAAGTCCTGGACACACATCTCTTAAATGCCGTTAAAAATATTCACTAAAAGATGCTAAATCACTGAGTAAATATGGGACACGGAGCTCGCGATTACGATGCTCTCTTTTAAAAGGTGATGAAAACTGCATCAATTTGTTCATAATCCATTGAGTAACTATGGGACACGGAGTTGACTACTACGATGCTCTCTTTTGAAAAGATGGATCAATATGAACAAAAATAGTATTTTGTAAAAAAAATTGGGGCAACAGTAATGAAGCAAATTCATGTAAAATTCGTGTTGAGATGTGTGTGTGCCGACATATTTGACAACATTTGTTAGGGCACGAAAATATGACTAAGTCTTTAATAGTTATTTATTTTCTGAATTTTAATTTTATTAAGTCTTAATTATGTGAATTAATTCTCTGAATTTATTTAATTATGTGTAGTGTAATGAGTAGTTATTTAATTTTATTTCCAAATCAACCCACTTCCTTATTTTTCGAAATGATGGGTGGTTTTACACCACCACATCACAATTATGGATAGTGCTCTTCAAGCTGAAAATTTTCAAAATTAACCTCCAATTCACATCTCTATAAATTAGATCTTATTTTTCATATCATTTGTGCCTTATATCAATTATTGCCTAAATTATTTCGTTTGTTTGCATTTGATTGGAAAAGGTATTATTTTTTCTCTTGAGATGTATCGCTTCTTCTTCTTCTGTTCATTTAAGTTTGAATTATTTTGTTTTGATTATTTTAATATTATTTCTCTTTCTTCTTTGATTTGATTAGATGGCTGCGACCGAAAGCCCTGCATCTTCACAATCATCACATTAGAATGACTGCGTGGAAGATGAAAGAAAATATATATATGCCCTAATTGGTCAAGCGGGAAACAAAATTAAGCAGCGCCAAATTAATTTAATTTCTGTTCAAATAAAATATGGGCTGTACAATAAAAAAAATACGGAGCCAAATTAATTTTGGGTCAAATTTACCATCGACAGAATTGGAACGCTTCTTGGACAGTTTCTGGCGGATGGAATCTTTTTCCAGTGAAAAAACAGGTGGTTGTTGACGATTTTCGGATGCAATTTGAAACCCTAATAAAACACAATCAGATTCAATTATACCTTCAGTTAACAGCGTTGTGTGGCCGTGGACGGTAGGGGGTGTGTTGCGTGTGGCAGCACAGAGGCGAGGCTGCGACTGTGTCTGATGTAGCGCACAGGCATGGGCGGAACCGGCATGGGAGGAGGCGGCGGTTGAGGTGGAGGAGGCAGCGATGCCTAGCCGCTGAAAATTCGTGGTAATGACTGAGGAAGAGACAAAGACTACGAAATTGAGAGTGGGTACTGCCTCTGAGAAGTTATGAGAGAAAGAAAAAGTTAAATGAAAAATGAAAGAAATGGCAGAGATAGGAAATGGAGAAGGGAGACAGAGGGAAGAAAGAAATTAAATGAAAAATGAAAGAGAAAGAAGAAAAAAATGGCGTAGGTTATTAATTAACATAATTTCGTTACAATTAAAATAATGAGATTACATTTATATCATAATTATAATTTTTTTTAAATTTAAATTATGAATAAAATTTTAAAATGATAAAAAACAATAAAAATAAAAATAATAAATTTTCTATTTTTTTCTAAATTCTTGTCTTTATTTTATTATTATTCACTTAAAAATTAAATATAAATAATTTAAGTATATAAACAATTATAAAAATTATATACCTATTAATATTATTTTAAAATTGAATTATGTGTACAATTTTTTCAAATGATATTTTTTATAATTAATTACTCCCTCCGTATTTCTATAAGTTGCTCGTTGCTTTTGGGCACACGAATTAAGGTAAAAGTGAAAAAGTATAAGTGATGTGATGGAAAAAGTTAAAAAGTATAAGTGATGTGATAGAAAAAGTGAAAAAGTATGAGTGATGTGATGGAGAAAAGTGAAAAAGTAATGAAAATAATAATAAAGAAGTGAATAGTAGTTTCCAAAAAAAGTAAAAAAACAATGAGCAACTTATAGAAAGACGGACGAAAATGGCAACATGAGCAACTTATAGAAAGACGGAGGGAGTACATCGTATTACATTTTTTATTATAATTAACAATGTCATATTAAATTTCTGGAACGAGATCTTGTGAATAGAAGGTTTTTTTTCTTTGTGGATAAAATACGATGTAATTATTCATGATGGTAATCATCAATTGGATTAGTGATTCTATTTATAAGTATTGATGTTGGGATCCAAATAGTATAACTGTTTTGTGAGGATGGTATTAGGAACTACTCAATCTAGTATTACATACTATTAGGTTATTTTCTAGTGTCATCCTCACAAAAGAGTAATACTATGAGGTTATTTCCTTAATTTTTAGTTTTAAATTACTACTAAAAATAAAATTTTGCAAGATATTATCTATTTTAGTTTTAAATTACTAGATTAGATATAAAAAATAAAATTAGTTCAAAGATATACACTTGTTGTACGAAAAGATTGCTCGTTGTGTTACATGTTAGTCGAAATTGTACTTGTGATACTTATAGTAGTCATATCCACTTGTAGTACTCACACATCCTC
>JAPKLY010000333.1:208063-272291 GCA_026898435.1 Prunella vulgaris | reverse complement strand
AAAGTTTTGCAAGATATTATCTATTTTAGTTTTAAATTACTAGAATAGATATAAAAAATAAAATTAGTTCAAAGATATACACTTGTTGTACGAAAAGATTACTCGTTGTGTTACATGTTAGTCGAAATTGTACTTGTGATACTTATAGTAGTCATATCCACTTGTAGTACTCACACATTCTCATGTTTGCCGAAACTCCGTGTTATAATAAAATTAGTGATTTGGTGTGTGATTATCAATTTGATTAATGATTTAGTGATTCTATTTACAAGTATTGATGTTGGGATCCTAATAGTATAACTGTTTTGTGAAGATGGTATTAGGAACTACTCAGTCAAGTATTACATACTATTAGGATATTTCCTAGTACCATACTCACAAAAGAGTAATACTATTAGGTTATTTCTTTAATTTTTAGTTTTAAATTACTACTAAAAATAAAAGTTTTGCAAGATGTTATCTATTTTAGTTTTAAATTACTAGATTAGATATAAAAAATAAAATTAGTTTAAAGATATACACTTGTTGTACGAAAGGATTACTCGTTATGTTACCTGTTAGTTGAAATTGTACTTGTGATACTTATAGTAGTCATATCCACTTGTAGTATTCACACATCCTCATGTTTGATGAAACTCCATATTATGATAAATTTAGTGATTTGGTGTGTGATTATCAATTTGATTAATGATTTTGTGATTTTATTTACAAGTATTGATGTTGGGATCCTAATAGTATCACTCTTTTGTAAGGATGGTATTAGGAACTACTCAGTCTAGTATTACATACTATTAGGTTATTTCCTAGTTCCATCCTCACAAAAGAGTAATACTATTAGGATATTTCCTTAATTTTTAGTTTTAAATTACTACTAAAAACAAAAGTTTTGCAAGATATTATCTATTTTAGTTTTAAATTACTAGATTAGATATAAAAATAATTAGTTCAAAGATATACACTTGTTGTACGAAAAGATTACGCGTTGTGTTACCTGTTAGTTGAAATTGTACTTGTGATACTTATAGTAGTCATATCCACTTGTAGTACTCACACATCCTCATGTTTGTCGAAACTCCATGTTATGATAAATTTAATGATTTGGTGTGTGATTATCAATTTGATTAATGATTTAGTGATTCTATTTACAAGTATTGATATTGAGATCCTAATAGTATCACTCTTTTGTGAGGATTGTATTATGAACTACTCAGTCTAGTATTACATACTATTAGGTTATTTCCTAGTACTATCCTAACAAAAGAGTAATACTATTAGGTTATTTTCTTAAAAAGTAACACGAATTTGCCTAAAAAGTATCATACCTGAGAGCGAAAAATCTAGAAATTGTAACACACATTTGCCCATATAGTAACACAAATTGGGAGACAAATATATGTTACTATTAGAGCAAATATACGTTACTATATATCTTATAAAATATTGTTATTTTACATATATTTATTTATTTTTATAGATTAAATAATTTTTCACATAATGCAAGACCAAAATGTTTGTTACTATAAGGACAAATATTAATTATTCACAAATATTAATTTATTTTTATAGAAATAATTATATTTTTTAATATAAGAACATATTAATTACATGAAACAATATACCTACATTTAAAGGGATGACTAATAAATTAAGAAACACATATTTATTCTCATAAAAATATATTATGTCAGTATAGTAATACACATTTGTCCATATAGTAACACAAATAGAGAGATAAATGTGTGTTACTAATAGAGCAAATGTGTGTTATCTTATAAAATGTTGTTATTGTACACATATTCATTTGTTTTTATCGAATAAATAATTTTACACAAAATACAAGAATAAATGTGTGTTACTATAAGAACAAATATTGACTATTCACAAATATTTATTTATTTTTATAGAAGTAATTATTTTTTTATATAATAACATATGTATTACATGAAACAATATACCTAAATTTAAATGGATGATAAATTAATTAAAATACACATATTTATTCTCATAAAAATATATTTTGTCCTTATAGTAACACACATTTGCCCATATGGTAACACAAGTTGGGAGACAAATGTACGTTATTATACGAGCAAATGTGTGTTATTGTAAGATTAAATGTGTGTTACTATATGTAGAAAAAATTATTTATAATATAATATTAAATGTATATTTTAATCCACACAATAATAAAAAAATGAAAAAAATTAAAAGAATCTAAGAAGATTACCTTGAAGTACAGAGAAAAAATCCCAGGATCGAAGCTGCGAAGTTGAAAAGGCCGCCAGAAGTGTGAGAAAGGTTGAATACACTAAGGGTATGTTTGGTTCATAAAATAAAAGTATCTATCCGCCAAAAACATGCATGATTTTGACGGATAGATACTTTTATCTTACGAACCAAATGAGCCATAAGAGATATTTTTATCTTACGGACCAAATGAGCCCTAAGACGATTAAAACAAAAGAAGAAAAAAATAATATGAGAAGGAAAGTTATTTATATGTTAGGGAATGCTTAAAAAGATAATAAGAAAATAGCATAGAGACTAATTGGAAAATACTTTTTAATTTTAATTGGGGGTGCGCTTCTCAATATGATTAATTGGCACACATACCAAGACGACGCCTCAATGTTTCCAGAGATAAAATTGCAGCAAATGTTGTTTTTAGCCACATTGTGACTCTTAATTAGATCAATCAATCAATAATTATATTGCCGATTTCATTCCAACTTATATTTGGTTGAGTTTTCGAAGAGAGAACGAAGAGTAGAATAAGTTTTTAGTGTTTACTTATATTATTATTATTATTATTATTATATATATATATATTAGTATATACTTAACTACATATAATTTATATTTTGAATAATTAATAACAAAATATAAATTATCATGAAAATAATAATATTGTGATGAAATATTTATATTAAATATATATTTACAATAAATAAAATATATTTCATTTCAAGCTGATGCAATATTATATCAATGTATATATCTAGCTAGCACGTGATTATTATGACATAGTTTTTATATAAATAAAAATTCATATATTTATAATTAATAAATTATATTTCATGTCAAAGTACATAGTGTTATATATATAAAAGTACATATAGTTATATATTAGTTATTCCTGCAAAATTATAATTGTTTCTATTAATTTAAAGTCAACTCCATTTCAACTATTTCGACTTCTAAAAATCTTTTACCTTATAATATTCTCTGGCAACGCATTAATTCATGTAAAAAGTAACCCCACAATAATTAATTTTCTTTCTTTATTAAATTTGACAAGACCCCACTAACACTTTTACATCTAGTGAAATCATAGAAATTGTATTCTTGTGTGATCATCAATAAATCTTTATATAATATAATATTTTATATTATTCTAACTATTTGTCATATAGGACTTTTTGTACCCTATATATAATTTCGTATTTAGCCCTAATTAATCTAATTATCATTTACGAACAAATTAACTCTCATTTAATTTAATACTCCTTCCAAGTTTCAAGACACGTCTTCTTCTCCTCTAGATCTTTCGTTTCTAAAATTTATAAAGACGATTAGGTATTCATGATTCTATTGTCCTACTCCTAATTTAATTCGATTATTATTTTTTGTTATTGTTCAGTTTGATTATTATTTCAACTCCAGTTCTAAGATGAATTTTTTGCATTACTATTAATCACTTGTTCAATTACAACCTAAAAATAACCTCGCAAAATAACTCCTACAAAATTACAGTCATTTCTATTAACTCTATTTCAACTCCATTTCAATTATTTTGGTTTCTAATAATCTTTTACCTTATAATACTCCTGGTAATCCTTTCACACTATTCCTTGCAATAGTTGAATTTCTTTCTTTGTTAATTTTAGAAAAAAAAGACCCAACTAACGCTTTTACATCTAGTGAAATCATGAAAATTGTATTCTATTTTTATAGTTTATCGACAAATTTTTATATGGCATAATATGATGTTCTGGTTTGTTTTATTTTTAATTCTGATCTCACTGTTATTTAAATTATGAAAGAATTATTTCTGACTTTGAATAATTTTTATTGTAAAAGAGGTTATAATTTCACGCTATTAATCATGAATGCAAATGAAAATAATGAAGTGACACCCAATATGATCCCTCAAGTGACTAACGCTATTCAATCTGACCAATTTGATGTCGATGATGGTCTTGAGGAGACAAAAAGATCAATTATGAAGGCTATTAAGGAAGCAAAAGAATTTCTAGACAAGGCTCATTCTAATGCTTTGAAATTAAGTAGTGTGAGTTCATACGTATCAGATTCGGATGTAGAAAATGATATTTTTAGGTCTTCTACACCTTCAATTTTTCATGGTGTAAATAAAGTTGAAAATAAGCCTACTGAAGAGAAGCCAATTAAAGAGAAGTCAATTGTTGATAATCCAGATTGCATGCTTAGAGTTTTGCTCCCAAAGTTCTTTGAGAAAAAATAGATGATGAAAATTTTATTATCTATGTTAAAACGGTTTGTTAAATTTTCAAACTTGATTGTGGTTTGATTTTATTAGTATTGTCTTCTAATGATTGTGTTTTATATTTTGATGATGGACAAATAATTTTTCTTGATTATGCAATTGTTCTCTGGCTTTAAAGTGAAAATATAATTTTTATTCATGCACCTATATTTTCTTGAGATATTGACATTAAAAACTTCTTTGTAGAGATTTCTAAGAACGTAACTAGTGTGTGCTTTAAAACTTCCTTATAGAAATATCTAAGTATGTAACTAATATGTGCGTTAAAAACTTCTTTTTTGAGATATTAGTATTAAAAACTTCTTTGTAGTTATTTTAATAGAAAAAATATCAAATGAATATTAATGGCTCATAAAACTAAAACAAGACTATTACAATCTCTCTGGAAATAGAATGAATATTAGCACAAAAAACTTCTTTTTAAATATTTCTAAGTAGGTAACATCAAATGTATATTATTGAGTTATAAATATATGTGCACAAGATTAACACAAGAAACTATCAATTTTCAAAAAGTATTTATCTTTGAATAATTAACACAAGAACCATTTAGATAAAGAAAGAATCTACTCAAAATTAACACAAGAAACTATCCATTCTCTAATTTTCTTGTGTAGCTCCACTCGGTCATATAAATAAATGATAATATTATTAAACCATTAGGGACAGAAAAATTATAAATATTTGAAATTAATTAACTTATTCATTCATGTTGTTAATCAGTCCTTAATCGTTTGTAATTTATTAAAATTTAAATGCATCATGTTTGTGTAATAAATGATGATAAAATTCATTTGTCACCAAAATGTTATTGTAAAGTTTTTTACATTCATTTGTGAAAAATGACAAATAATTACTAATCGTCACTATATATAAGTATATTGATGACGAAAGAATGTGTCACAAATTATTCCAAATACTTAATGACAACACATAAGATTATCATAAATATATTATATTACATGATGAATATAATCGTCACTAATTATAATGAATATTATCACCAAACAATAATGTGACAAAATAAGTGCATCGCAAATTATTTTGAGTAAGTAGTGACAATATTGCACCGTCATAAAAATATTATATTACATGACGAATATAATCATCACTAATTATAATAAATGTCGTCACTAAATAATACTGTGACGAAATAAATGTGTCACTAATTATCTTAACTATATAGTTACAAAATATAGAATTGTCATGAAAATATTAGTTTAAATGACGTTAAATATTGTCAATAGTAATTATGAATATCGTCACCAGAGATTATTGCAACGATCTTTTTATTTCGTCATCAAATTTACAAATTAGCGACGAAAAAATAAATTAATAGTGACAAGAGAAAAAATTGTCACAATTTTTTATTTTTTAATGACAAATATAAAAATTGTCACCTTTAAGTAACAAATTATGACGAATATTGTGTCGTTCCGAAAAAATTTGTCATGTAATGTCTAATTTCTTGTAGTGTGAGATAACAAACCCCTCTGGTTGATGCATGTAGATCTGCTCCTCTAGTTCACCATGCAGGAAAGCTGTTTTAATATCCAATTGTTATATCTCCATATTTTCCTGTACCACCTTTGATAACAACAACCCGATAGAACAATGTTTGACCATATGAGAGAATACCTCATTATATTAAATACCTTCCCTTTGAGTGAAACCTCTTACAACAAGTCTTGCCTTGTACCTTATCTTCTCTTTGGTGCCCACCTCAAGCTTGCTTTTGTACAACCTTCTGCAGCTTACATGCTTTCGACCCTGAGGTTTCTCCACCAGAGATTGAGTGTGGTTCTACTCAAGGGACTCCTTTCGCTCATTCATAGCAGTGATCCAGTGTTCTCTCTCTGAACTTTCCAGTGCTTCTTTGAAAGTTCTTGGTTCCATGTGCTCTAACTCATCTACAGCCGCCAGTGCATAAGATACCAGGTCAGAATGACCAAACCTTTCAGGTGGATGAATTTGCCTCCTATTCCTATCCCTAGCCAAGCTATAGCCACTAAGATCAGGTGATTGATCTGGGTCATCTCCATCCTCCTGATCTTCTTCCATATTATCTTCTTCAGGAACCTGATATTTTTTTGTCAGGCTTCTTCTTCTCAAGATCTGGTAACTCCAACTTCACCTGAGTCGAGGGACAAGTGATATGCCCATCAGTTTCCATGGAATCAGTACTAAGCTTATACACCGTAGTTGATTCATCAAAGGTTACATCCCTACTTATGATACAACTTTTCTAATTAGATTCCATGCACTTAACTTGTAACCTATCACACCTTTAGGATAACCTATGAATATGCACATAAGTTCTCTAGATTCCAGCTTATCTTACCTAGTATGATGGAGTTTATTAATTGATGATGCTTTGATGTACTATTATTAGTTGTGAGATTTGAGCATTGATTTTGATATTATATACAATTATTTTTGTTGATGAGAGTATCATTCTTGATGTTAGAAATCTAGAATTTGCATTGGAATCTGCATCGAAATTGCTTGTGCTTGGAATTTGTCAAAATAATTTAATGTCGTGTGTGATTCAAACCTTTTGACTTTTATCTTTTTTCCCGGTAAATGTATCCCTTGATAGCCCTGTTGAGTCGTGTTACTTTTTCCTTGAAAACCTCAAGTATTAATCATATTATTATGCCTTTATCCTAATCTCGAGCATGTTAGAGTTTGAATTACATGATTGAAATGAGGTGAATAATCTTGAGTCTGGAGAAAGAAATGAGGAGTATATGAAGTTGGGGGTATACAAGTGTTCTTTTGTATAAACGAAAGAAAAAGGAAAATTTTTTTCCTTGCTCTAATAAAAGAAAAAAAGGAAACTTGTTGTGAATTTAAAGGAGAAAAAGGAATTAAATCACTCTATGATTATGATATATATTGAATTAGACGTAATGTGCTTTAAAAGTTGTGTGATGCGATATTTTAGTTAAGTCACTTTTCCCATATATTTCAAACCTAATCGAAGAGCTTACATTACAGCCAAATATAAAGTTTTTTTTATTCTTGAATTCCTTGCACTCTTGTGGTATGATGATAGACGATATGCAAGCTTATGGTATTCCTACATTCTCAAATTGATTTGAGCATAAACACGTCCCTGTTTATAACTGAGAGTGAGAGGATATATTCATACCCGTGAGAGTATTTTCAAGGCATTATTCATGGCTTGCTTGATATTTGATAATATTTTATAATACTTGGTCTAATACTAATTTGAATTGATTTTGTGGAATTTTATTGCTCGAGAGAGGTATACTTATTTGTGTTGGTTGTGATGTTGTGTTAAAGCATTGATTGGGACTATAAATGGTTAAAATTTGGGAGTTTATTAGAATGTAGTTTTTACACATTCTATAAGCTTTATTGAGTATGTTTTTGGCACATTTTTGGCATTATGCTATTCATTTTAGCTTATAGTTTGTATTATTGGAAAATGTTATGCATTTGTTCATTTTGTAGAAATTTGATCAAGTTTTTTATGATAATATGAACTATAATCAAATATTTCATTGTGAAAAAACCCCGAGGGTAATGATCAATGCGTGAGGATAAAAAATTGGACTGAAAACAAGTGCAGAAAACAAATTATTAGGGTAGTGAGACATGGCGTGCGGGCGCACATGCCTACAATTGAGGTGTATTATTTGTAAATATGTGCAATCTGGTGAACGACCATTTCAAAAAATGCACGAGAGCTCTTCTTCTCTAAAACAGATCGCATTTTATTCCAAATTAATGTCCAAATATTCCTTTTTAGGGTTTTTAAGTTTTCAAAACTACAAAAGGAAGAGAGATTGATGTTCTGAGGGTGAGAATTCAGTTTTTATAGCCACAAAACCACTAAGACTACTTTGATTCGAGAGAAACAAAGGAGATCATCAATAATCCATATGCATGATCAAGGTAAGCGAAGACTTAAATTTCAATGGAGACAGAATCAATCGATGGATTATTATGACTTCTAAGTTCTTCCTTCTTTTAGTTGTTTTATATTTTTCATAGTTGAACGATATTTTCTAATAACTTGTCAATGAATTGTTTAGAACTCATGTCCAACTAAACTCTACATTTGTGGACATGAGAGTAAGTTGATTTACTTATTTTGTAGGATGATGATATTTGATTAATTTTTCTTTTTTGCAAACTCTATTCAATTATTCGGTTTATAATGAATGATTTTACTATTGTCCATTATTTTTACATCTTTGATTTGTTCAGTTCAGATTAGAGAGGGGAGACTCTACAATATATCGTGAATAATTGATGTAATAATTGCATAATTAAAAGATTAGGTGATTAATTGTGAGGAATAATTAGTTCTTGAACTTTTAGGAGTTGAAATATAATTTTTTAGGCAGCGTTTAACAGAGACATTAGCGCGAGTAATTCAATCAATGCGTGTATTGATTTTGAGAGAGACAATAGTTAATTTAGAGATCATCTTATAGGAAGAGCTTAATGATAAATTAGTTTAATCTATTTGAGTGTAATTTGAGTAATCAACTGAAACCATACTCTGTGAGTCATTCCATTATCAATTTATCATTGAAAAGTTCCTTATTTTAATGTTTTATTTATTATCTCGGTGATTAATCGACCGACCCAATACCTTATTTTACCGCATACTTTCATTTATTGCTAAATTTCCAAAATCTTGCATCTGGTCGATTATCTCCCAACAAAAGTGTTTGTTGATGTTTTGCCTAGTGTGTACGATATGTTACAATATGTTATGACAACATCATATTTTTTTCTTTCTCTTAACACTAACTCATTTATGTTACTTTTTAATGTCTAAACATATATGTTGAAGATCCAACACGATTTCGGTTAGGTGGTTGAAGATTCAGAATGAGAAGTTGGGGGACTTCAAGGGGGATTACAAAGTGAGTGGAGTTGAGTGGAACGAGGTTCTAGATCATGTATAACCATAGTCTAAGTGTGTTAACATGTAGAGCTTATTGCCTATAAATAGAAGATGCATAGAAATACAAATTTGAAGAAGTCGATCATACCTATAGCATAGCAAGTCTAGGTCTTTAGATAGGATTGTTCTACCATATTTTTCGATAACTACTACACCAGTATCAATCAATAGCTCTTACACTTTTTAATATAAAACTTTCTATAGAATCGTGGTTAGCCTAGTGATAGGTTAGATTCACACTTCATAGATAGTATTTAAGGAGTATGGTCTCTATTTAGATATCATGCATCATATCTGATTGTTTATTATTTGTACACTGCTTAATTTAGTGAAGTTTGGTCATGAGGCACTCATAAACTATTTATTATCTATGAAAAGTTTTAAATTCTATTTGCATTTACTGTTTAACTCTTCTACTGTATGAATGTTGTCTAAGTTGGCCCAATATTCTGCAAAATAGAACCTACACACACATACTCTTCCTATTGGGACCTTTCAATTGGCACCAGAGCTTATTACCCATGCAATAAAACCTCTTATTTTGGACGTTACAAACTATGCCTAGTGGGAGCCTAAAATAAGGATGTATGTCAAATATATTGATGAACGAGCATGGATAAGTGACTTATTTGGATTAAAATAACTCAAAACTCTAGCTGATGATGACAATAAAGTTAAAATCAAAAGGGAGCTAGAATGGACGAATAAAGAAGTCATTTTTGCAAGTTACAATTCGAAAGTCCTCAATATGATTTTTACATCTACTGATGTATTAATGTTTAAAATTATTTCAAATTATATCTCTACAAAGGATGCTTGTGATCAATTATAAGAGTACTATTAAGGATCTTAATGTGTTTGAAGGACTAAGCTTTGAATGCTTGGACCCAAGTTCGATAACCTTAGAATGAAGAAAGATGAAAATATTTCATCATACAACAGAGGATCATCAAAATATCCAATGAATCTCATTCATTTAGTGAGTCAATATCGAATACAAGATCTGTACATAAATTCTTCGTACAGTTCCTAAATATTTTAATGCTAAAATTTATGCTATAGAAGAAGAAAAATGCACTGGTTCAATGAGTTAAAATGAACTTATAAATATTTTGCAAGCTTATGAAATAAATTTTGTTCAAAAATAAGAGTTTTCAAATGATAAAAATATTTTTGTTTTCAAGGTCAGGTTTCGTCTAATGCTGAAAAATCTTCTTATGTAACTGAAGTAGATTCAGATTCTGATGTTGTTGATTTATGTTCCAACAATTCGGATGACATTGCATTCTTGACTAATCTATTTAATTCTTTTCTGAACAATAAAGCTGATAAGTTAAAAAATAGAAGTTAACCAAAAGTTGAGATTTATAACACTCTATATATATGTGATCAAAGAAATAGATTTATTTAGCCTAAGTAGTTTAACAGAAGTAACAGACAAAGATATGATCCTGAATATAAAAAAACTGTTAAATATGATTCATGTTCTAGTTATGATCATTATGCATACAAATGTGCCAATACTTTATTCAGAAAAAATCTTAGTTTTAGTGCTACTCTAAGTGAAGAATCTGAATATGAAAATGATTCTGAAAAGAATGAAGAATGTTCTTTCTCTGCTAGAATTGAGTATTATGATACTTTTACGATGATTATGACTCTAATATTAAAAGAAATGTTCCCACATCCAGAAAAAAATTGGATCATAAAAATCCAAATGTGAACTATTTTACGAGTTCATTTTTGGAGACATGTTTATTTTCTTTAGGGCACAAGGATTGGGAAGTTAATTGTCGAAGGATAACTAAAGAAATTAAATTCAAAATTAGATTCTCAAATCCAGGAATTCGAAGAATCCTAACTTTAGAAACTCCCTAACCAAGCTAGAAGATATTCTTATTGAGAAGGATATGAAGATTGAAAAATTTAAATAACAAATAAAATGATAAACCTTAAGTTTCAAAAAGTTCACAAAAGGTACTAAAAAGCTTGATGATGTAAAATTTAGGTAAAAAGGTCTTGGTATGATGGCAATTCTTCTAAACACTTGGTATGATGCCATCATCGAAGAGATAGCAACGATGCATATTGAAGTAGAGAATATGCATAATTCTAATTATGAAATAAATGTCTCACTTGTTGAAGTTATTACTTAAAGGGTGGAATGAATGAAGTATGTGGATAGAACAAATTCTAGGCACTATGAGAATATTTGGTTTTGTGGTGTGAAGATTATATTTTGTCCATAAGTGATTAACAAACAAAGTGTTAAGAACAATGTCAATGGTTGAACCAAATGTTGATAATATGAATGAGGTCATTCAAGTTCTGACTGGAGGATAGGTTAAAGCAAGGGAAATAGGGTTCCAACTGCTAGTTGGTTAAAACATGGGAAAATAGGGTTTCAAGTGCTACGTTAACCAGTCTATATTCTATACTGCATAAATTGTGTGTGTATAATTGGTTCCTTTCTTTAAACACAACTATTCTATCTAAAGAACAAGCAATTTTGATGTTTAAGATTTGGTATCTTAAGAGATTCAACTTAGGACAGATAAATTTCAACAAATATTCTCTCTTATGTTAGTGATATTCGAGGCAAAAGTTTGTTGCTTTATCCTAATCTCATCTCTAAGTTGCTTGAAGACAAGGAGTTTGAAAGGCATCCAAGGGAAGAAACTATCAGCAGCTTTACTACATGTTTTGGAATTTCAAATGTTCTACTAGCAGGTCCACTGCAAGTTTTGGAATTTCAAAAGTTCTACTGACAGGTCCAAGAGTTGTTGATCTTCCATATCAGAATCATACCTATCAACTCCAAAAGAGTCTTTTCCAACTGATGCCGCTCTAAATGTTGGCACATCACTACCAATATTTTCTGAGATCCTTCTATAACATCTCTTACTTTGACTTTTGATTATATTTGTTCTCAGATTAACGCTATGCACAAGTGTATCACTAACACGTACCTTACACATACTGATATAAAAGCCCAAAAGAGAAAGTGGGAAGAGCTCCTTCCTACTCCAATAGTGGAAGTAGATGCTAATGTTGGTGGTATTGAAACAAATGTGAATGAAGCTTGTCTGAATAGAAGTGGAGTACATCTTTAGAAAATTGTTGATCCAGTCCAAGTTCTTATTATTTCTGTATAAGATCTAGTTATAGTTGATGTTGATGTTGATGTAGCTGTTCAATCAGATGATGTTCTAGTTGTTGTCCACAGTGTTTCTACATATGCTGCTATTTCATTTAAAGAGTGAAGCAAGGAAGAAATACAGTATGGGGAAGCATGAAGTATAGGAAAGTTTGTGTAAGACTTTGTGGATGCAGCTGATATCTTTCAGCCCTGAACTCATACTGACTTCAATTATTTCAATCTCATTATCGTATTGCTCTTAGTGATAATTATATTTGAATGTTTGGATATGAACAATAATTTTTTAGGTGTTTATATTTATGTTATTGACCTAAGCACATTGTTTTAGTGCTTAGAAGAATGATATTTTTTGTTTTTGCTATTTTATTTCTTTTCGAATTTGGTTGGCAATGAGATGTCAATTGGTTGATTTGAGTTACAAAATTCTTTTTTTGACACAAATTATTGAATGTTCTAACTGTTGACAAGGCGAACTACCAGAAGATAATCAAGGAATTATCCCAAGGCTACGAAGGTCGCCGAGGTGGGCAGGAGCTTGGTCATTGGTCTGAACCAAGGCCAACACAAGGGACCTCGACGAGGTAGTAGTGGACCTCACCCGAGCTCCCGATAGGCCGAGACCAGCGGCCAAAGGCACCAGGAGGAGAGGGGGCTACGGGCGACCTACTCCTCTGGAGAGGGGGCTCGCCCCTATCCGAGGACACCTCGCCGAGGTCCGCCACTGCATCATCCCCAGAAAATCGCACAAGGCAAATGAGCTCGCCAAGGATCTCGCCTAGTCCAAGAAGCCCAAATGACGGGTGCATAAGTAGGATATGTATGTGTAATAGCATAGAGCATTATAAATGGAGCATTGTGAGGTATTAAGACAAAGGTGACAGACCTTCGTCAACAACCGAAGCCATATAGGCTCACAAGGTGCCACCTCACACTTGCACACCTATAAATAAGGTCTCTCTTGTACTATTCACAATAATACACTCATAATACAACAAATATTTTCTCTCTCTCTAAATTCTCCACTCTTTCTCTCTCTCTATATTATCATTCTAAGAACAATTCTTAGATTATTGTTTGGTAGAATTAATACACTATAATAGCCACATAAACAAACATCGTTAGTAAATTCTATCAACGATTTGGCGCTAGAAGGAGGGTCGTCTTAACCCAAAAAATTAGAGAGTAAATAGTGAGAGTTGTATTATCATTTAAAGATTTGAAGGTGTTCTTGACTAAAGTTCAAGAACATTTGAAGATACACACATATTTTCACTCCTTGAACGAAAACTCAGATTTTCGGGCAAGAAGCCAGATTTCTGGGTCCCTAAAATCTGTCCAAAAGGAAGTTTTCAAACGCACACGTGTACACGGATAAAATGGATTTGGGATAATCCGTTGCACGTAAGGCTAGACGAAAACCCGGACAAAGTCATCCTGGCCGGAAGTCAGGAACCTCGGCGAGCCTCCCTGCTGACCTCGGTGACCTTCCCCCGATGCAAACCCAAAATACCTAAGGAACAGACCTCGGCAACCATTAGGAGGTGGAAGGGAGGCAACCAGGACCAGGGCGAGGGGGAGACCTCGCGCCGAGCTCCTTAGAAGAACAACGCTCTGCGACCTCCGTGAGTTTCAGTAACTCAGGAGGATTTAAACCCCGCCCTAAGGGACTTCGCCAACAACCTCGACGAGCTCCAGCGTACAATTGCAACCCTGCAAAGGTTGCAACAAAGGCAGCTCGACGAGCTCGCCCTGGTACCTCAGCGAGCTCCAACCACCGAGGTCAGGGAGCAAACCAGGTCGACCCAGGGCACCCAGACCCCGGGGTCAGTATAGCGAGCTCCCCACGGAGCAGGAGGTGAGCTCCGCACAAGCTCGCCAGCATAGGGAGTGCGCTGGGAAGGCAAAGATGGTGGAGGAACCAGCTCCACACACTGGGTGAGCTTCGGCCTACACCGAAGCGTCCGCCACCCACTAATCGACGAGAAGGGAGGTCCTCCAAGGCCGGTTGGGGCCGAGGTGCGGGGAGAACGAGCGAATGGCGGCCCCGGCTACATCCCATGGGGAGATTCGGACCTGCAGCCACGCAGGTCCGCCCACGACCGATTGAGGAGGCCCGCAACCGACAGGTTGGGCCCCCACGGCGGGCGCCAATTCCGACCCATCACGGAAGGGTCATCCCAGAGTGAGGCACCTCGGGAGCGTGCGTCCACGAAACGCTTGACCTTCGAGCAACCTTCACCGGAGGTGGCCCCCAATGACGAGCTGGCCTAGCTAAAAAAGGTCGTCGATATGCTACAAGCACAAGTACAGCCAAATCAGGCAGACCTGACGCCACCACTCTCCCTGCGTCACCATTGGCACCCACCATCCTCCGTGCACCGGTCCAGAAAAAAGTCCAATTCCCGATGATGTCTGCATACAAGGGCGAATCTGACCCGAAGGTCCACCTGACCAAGTATGCAGACTTTATGATTTCGGTGGGTGCCACCGACTCCACTCAGTACCGAATCTTCCCGCTGACCCTAGGGGACAGAGCTCACCACTGGTTCTCATCACTCGCCCTGGGGTCAATCCACTCGTTTGGCCAACTATCGCGGGAGTTCTTGGCCCACTTCTCCGGGTTTGGATCCTACCTTACCCAGAAGCAATGACTCGCCAACATCCATCAAGGCGAGAGCGAGACCAACCAGCAGTATTTGGAAAGGTTCGATAAGATACTGCTGGAGGGCGAGCCGCTGAGCAAGGACACCAAGGTCATCACGGTGGTGGTCGGGCTCCGAAAAGGCACCGATCTCTGGAAGAAAATGCACCTCGCATGTCCGGACACTTACACCTAATTCTGCCACAAGGCGGGGGTGTTCGTGGCCATGCAGGAGGCCCTCCAGAAAGAGGTCGGTGCCTCCGAGGAGAGGAAGCCCTACGGGAAGAAGTCTGGGGGCACATACAAGGCTCCCCGAAACTTGAAATTTTTTGGCGACGGGGACGAGTTCAAAGAGAAGCTCAACCAGGTCCTCTCTGTCTCTGTCGACCATGTCTTTATCGCGGTCAAAGACAAAGCCTTGTTGGAAGAGCCAAGAAGAATCCGCTAGGACCGCGCAAAGCTCAACCCCAACAAGTACTGTGCCTACCACAAGTAGATCGGCCACTTCACCAGCGAATGCCGAGACCTCCTCAAACAACTCTGGAAATTCTATGAGGACGGGAAGCTGGCCGACTTCGTGAAAAAGGCACCAGTGAAGAGGTCCAGGTTCGAGTGGAGGGAAGCCTCTGGCCAATGCGGTCCTCAAAATAGGCAGATGGCACCTCCTCAACCTCAAGCAAACCTGGAGCCAACTCGAGAACTCTTGGTTCTCGAAGAAGAAATTGGAGCTGCCGGAGGTCTCCAGGACGGGGGATCCTCCATTTCCAGGAGAAAAGGAAGGCCGAGATCCGGGCTATAAACCAGGTCCAGGAAGGCAGCTCTAGCTCCAGGTCCGTCGTACAACTCACTGATGAGCTAACATTCTCCTCGGTGGACCTGGAGGGGGTACTGACGCCCCACAATGACTCATTGGTGATAACCGCCAACATCATGAACGTTTGAGTTCACAGGCTACTTGTGGACACCGGCGCCTTCACCAACATTCCCTTCAAATCCACCTTAGATGCCTTAGGTGATTTTGAGTCGTATTTAGAACCTAGCAAAGCTAGGATAGTGGGGTTCGGAGAAGCTGTAACCGTCCACATAGGTAGTATCACGTTGAGCGTCCAGCTTGTATAGGCTGAGGACCCGTAGAGGAGGCTGACTAGGTTAGTAGATTTGCTAGTTGTCGACCAACAGTCCTCCTACAATGGGTTCCTCGGCCGCCCCTTTATCAATGAATTCAAAGTGGCGTGTTCGACCTAGTACTATTGTTTGAAATTTCCAACTCCAAAAGGTACCGGAACCATAAAAGGCGACCAGAAAAAGGCCCAAGAGTGTTTACTCCAATTTAAAGATGGCCGAGCTAGGAAAGCCATGACGCAGGTCCATGTCCTTGAGGATGAAATCCAAATTCCGGCGGATGAGCTAAACATCCTAGACATCATCTCAACAGAAACTGAGTTGATAGAGGTAGGCGACTCGCTGGAATCAATGATGGAAATTGACCAAATCCCGGAACCTGCGCAGGGCACACAACCGGAGCCGATGGAAGGGGTGGAGGAGGTCCACAGCAACCAAGTGCAAGGACCCACGCAAAGTTCACCACCTGCGCCCATGGAAGTGGTTGAGGGTACCCAAGGCGGAGGACCTGCGGGAGGTCAAGAACCAGTAGGAATGGATGTTGATCCAGCTCCCGGGGTTGCAGAACCTCCCCAAGTTGGGGTACTACCAGAAATGCTGACGGTTAATGAACCTCTCCAGGTCGAAAACAATACTGATGATCTCGAACCGCGCCTAGGTTATGAACCTGCGCAAATGTCACAAGAGGAGTGGGATGAGTTCATCAGCGACCCTAGGTGGAAAAATTAAAAGAAGAAGGCCACCCCCATGGAAGAGTTGACGGCACTCCCGTTGGACCCGGAAATGGACTTAGAACTCTTCATAGGTTCTGAGTTACCTGAACCGTACCGGTCGAGGATGGCTGTTTTTTATGTCCAACTTGGACGTGTTTGCCTGGTCCCATGAAGACATGATGGGAATCCCGTTGGAACATGCATGCCACCGACTTAATATAGATCCGACGAGGAGACCTGTCCGCCAGAAATGAAGGAAGTATGGACCGGACAAATACGCAGCCCTAACCACCGAAGTTGGGAAGCTGTTGGACAACAAGCTGATTAAGGAAGGCTTATGTCCGCAATGGGTCACAAACCCCGTCCTGGTGAAGAAGCACAACAGGATGTGCAGGCTATGCATCGACTTCAAGGACCTGAACAAGGCATGCCCGAAGGACAACTTTCCACTACCCCACATTGATCAGCTCGTAGATAGCACAGCGGGCCACTAGATGATAATGTTCATGGATGCTTTTGCGGGCTATCATCAGATAGCGTTGCACCCGGATGACCAGAAACATACGGCGTTCTACGCCAACAAAAATATGTACTGCTGGGAAAGGATACCGTTCGGACTTATCAACGCCGGGGCAACCTACCAAAGGTTGGTCAATAAGATGTTCGACTAACACATTGGCGAGTCTATGGAGGTGTACGTGGATGATATAGTTGTCAAGAGTTTGAGAAAGGAAGATCACCTCGACTACCTCAAGCAAACCTTCGACATACTACGCCACTATAACATGAAACTGAACCCCAAAAAGACCAGCTTCGGCGTACATTCAGAAAAGTTCCTAGGTCACCTGGTGAGCCAACGTGGAATAGAGGTCAACCCGACACAGGTCCAATGCATAATCGAGATAGGTGTGCCTGATTCCGTACAGAAGATCCAAAGGTTGACCGGGTGCATAGCGGCCTTAAACAGGTTTATATCCAGGTCTGGCGACCGAAATTGCCCATTCTTCGAGGCAATCAAGGCAAACACGCGGAGGTAGAAGGAAGCAGCTAAAGCCAACAAGCTACACCCTAAGAATCACTTCATGTGGACGAGCGAATGCCAACGAGCCTTCGAAGTTATCAAAGCATACCTGGTAGATAAGCAGGTCCTGTCGAAGCCAGTACCCGGCAAAAAACTATACCTGTACCTCGTCGCATCAGAGGCGGCCATCAGCTCCGTCCTGGTCCGAGAAGAAGCAAAAATACACGTACCAGTGTACTACGTAAGCTAAGTCTTACACGAAGCTGAGTTGCGGTACACCCCAACAGAGAAGCTAGCCTATGCACTGGTGATGAGTGTTAGAAAATTGAGGCCCTACTTCTTCGACCACCCGGTAGAGGTACTGACGATGTTGCCACTACGTCAAATATTGCAGCGCCAAGATACCGCCAGACGTTTACTGAAATGGTCACTAGAAGTTAGCCAATACAGTATAACCTACGCACCCCGAACAATAATTAAGGGACAAGCGCTCGCCGACTTTATCATCGAGCTAACGTTCCCACAAGATCCGATGAGGGGATGTACAGCTCCGTGGTACCTCTACGTTGACGGTCATCAACCAGGAAAGCAGTAGGCGCCAGCGTAGTCCTGATCAGCCTGGACAGAAAAGTCTTCACCTTCGCAATCTGTTTTGACTTCCGAGCAACCAACAACGAGGCGGAGTACGAAGCTTTGATAGCCGGACTTAGGTTATCATTAGTTGTGGAGGCAACTAATCTTCAAGTTTTCAGAGATTCCCAGCTAATAATATCCCAAGTCCGGGGAGAGTACGAGGCAAAAGACCAACAGATGATGACCTACCAGAAGATAGCCGCACATCTGATCTCGATGTTTACGCAGGTTTACATCAATCGGATACCGCGACTAGAAAACACACAAGCAGATGCCCTAGCCCGACTAGCTACCAGTAACGGCGAAGTCGAAGTCACGGAGGTTGTAATTACCAAACTAAAAAACCCCTCGACGTCCGATTACAAAGTAAATCAGACCTCGAGTGGGGGGCAAGAAGAGGACAAAGACAGTGAAGATTGGTGCACTCCGATCCAAAAACACTTAAAGGACGGAACAACCCCCGAGGACACATGGGAAACTAGTCGGCTGGTGAAACAGGCTGCCAGATATACGCTACTGGATGGCCAACTCTACAAACGTGGATTCTCTCTACCCCTACTCATATGCTTATCTAAGAAGCAAGGGTTCGAGGTCTTAGAAGAAATCCACGAATGAATTTGCTGAAGTCACGCTGGGGGGCAAGCTTTGGCATATAAGACGATTAGGCAAGGATACTACTGGCCCACTCTTCGCAAGGATGTCATTAGCTTCGCACGGAAGTGCCGAAAATGTCAACTTTTCACACCTAATATCCACTCCCCAGCCAACCAACTGAAGTCAGTTTTTAGCCCGTGGCCTTTTACAAAATGGGGTATCGACTTGATCGGCCCATTCCCACCTGGCAGGGGCGGTGTAAAGATTGTTGTTGTAGCAGTAGACTATTACACCAAGTGGGCCGAGGCCGAAGCTCACACAACGATAACACAAGAAAGGATGATCAGCTTCATTTGGAAGAACTTGATCTGCCATTTTGGGCTTCCGCAATCAATCATCACGGACAACGGAAGGCATTTCGACTGCCAAAAGTTGAGATATTTCTAAAGTTCGTGGAACATCAAGAAACACAACTCAACTCCATACCATCCACTGTCAAACGGCCAGGTCAAGGCGGTAAACAAAATTTTGAAATACATAATGAAGATCCGCCTCGAGGACATGAAAGGGAGTTGGGCAGACGAACTCCCGGAGGTCCTATGGTCGTACAGAACATCATACCAAGCCAGCACCGGGGAGACGCTGTTTGCCTTGGCCTTCTGGACCGAAGCGGTGGTACCGGTCGAGGTCCAGAATAAGACTTGGAAGGTGGCAGGGTTCGACGAAGAAAAGAACGACGAAGACTTGGCAGTAAAAAAAGATCTGATCTAAGAGACCAGAGCTTCATCGGAAATGAAGAACGCCACCTACAAGCGCAGAGCGGAGAAATACTACAATTCCCAGGTTCGAGACCGGAAGTTCAAGGTTGTGGACCTGGTACTGAAAAAAGAGGTTGATGGCCCCACCAGGTGTATTTGGGTCAAACTGGGAAGGAACGTTCCGGGTCATTGCGGCCTGGCCAAATGGTACTTATGACCTCGAAGACACAGAAGGCAAGGCCTCGTCATACACCTGGAGTGCCGCGCATCTAAAGAAATTTTACCAATAGACCAGGATTCCGTAATAGACTAGTCGGAGGTTCGCATCAGAAGTGTTGATGAAAACCGATGTAAAACGTCGCTGTATAAAGTTAGAAGTTTTTCTCGAGAGAAAAATATCCAACTCTTCGAAGGTTCGCGAAAAAATCCAACTCTTCGAAGGTTCGCAAAATGACCAACTATTTGAAGCTTCGCAACACTCAAGGACCAAGGTCCCAAAAGTTATAATCTAAAGGCTCAAACGGCAAAGGCCAAAGTGCCCCAGGTCAGCGAAAGTATCCTTCTCAAACGATTACTAAGCGCCTACTGCCAAAATTTAGGAAAATCCACGAAAAAGATGGAAAACGTCTAAGGCAAGGTTCACGAAACCCAATTGCCCAATGTGAATTAAACAAAGTACAACTCGCTACCCTAAGCGGTTTAAGACGAGCAATTCGCGACCCTAAGTGGTGTAAGACGAAGAATATGTACTACACAAATGGAGGTACAATTCGTAGTCCAAAGTGACGTAAAACGAACGATTCGCTTCTCACAAGTAGAGTAAGACGAACAGTTGAGTACCCAAAAAATATATAAACGAGCTAATTGAAATCATAACGTAAGCGTGAAAATATTAGCGGAGATAAGGTAGTAAGCAAAAGGCTCGAATTCTATTCAAAGGATACTTAAGAAACTTTCAAGTAAAAAATACTTGAAAAATTCCTAAGTATGCGAAGTGGTGCTGGCCACAAAGGTCGTCCAGCTGACCATGTATGAACTACAAAAGAAAGCTCCTTCTAGGCGAGCTAGACATGCCCGACGAGCTTCGACTACTTAAATAAAAAGAAGAAGTTACAAAAAGAAGCTCCTTCTGGGCGAGCTAAGCAGCCCGGCGAGCTACAAGAGATGAGAAACTAATCTAGAAAAGCAGGGAAAAAGGCCCTAAGACTCCGGAGCAGTCGGAGCGGAAGCAGCAGCGGCATCAGTGGGGACCTCGAGGCTGGCGACCTCAGGAGCAGCATCTCCGCCGGCGACCTGGCGATCTTACGGGGATAACCTCGGCATGATCGTGATGTTGCCGGTGCAACCACTGGTATCAAACTCGCCAAGGTTCAACATGGCATCCCCGTAAGCCTCCTGAAGCTGCGCGATGGTGGGGGGAGTTTGCCCCTCCTCGCCGGCGACCTCCTCTCCAGCGGGACTCAATTCTGGCATGGGCACAGTATTGGTTATTTTAAAATGTGCCGGAACGAAATCGAGAGGGATTCCAAGTGCCGAGAGGTCGCTTATATCGAGCTCGGTCTCGTAGGGGTAAGGAACTCGATCCAGGTAATCCATGAACTCACCTACCACCGCGGTGACCTCATCATCCTTATGGGCTCGGGCCCACCAAATGGTCCTGAGGACCTCGGCATAGCATTGAATGAATTCCCTATCTGAGGCCTCGGCCTTCACTGCCACCAAGTTTGCCAACGAGGAGGTATCATTACGAAGCTCGGCGACTTCGTTGATCTTCATCGAGAGCTCTTTCCGAAGCTTCGAGCACTCCTCGCCAGCGCTCTTGACCAACCCCCGCTGGAGCTCCAGATCCCTCTTGGTCACCGCATGCTGGCCGACCTCCCTCGCGAGCTTCTCGGCGAGCTCCTCCTCCTTGGCTCTCATTTTTGCGTCCACGTCCTGCTGGATCCTGGAGAGCTTGCGTTGGAGGTCACCGAGCTGCCTGAGGGCATCTTGCTCAGCAATTAGAGATGTGGCAGCCTTCTGCTCAGCGAGCTTCGCAAACTTCTTGGCCTTGTCCACAGACTCCACCATCTTGAGCAGGCACTCATTCCTCTTTTGGCGAACTTGCTCTTGCTGGGTCGCCAAGTCGATGACCTTCTGGCTTGCGAGCAACAACCCATCCACGTAATGCATCGAGAGGCGGGCATTCTCAACCAGGTCCTGGCCTTCAATGGTCGCCAGCTTAGGAGTAGACCATTACCTCGGCAGCACGCTGGTCGTATTTCGAACAAGGCCGGGAGGAAGGCTGCGCATCGAGGTGAGAGAGCGAGATTGCTCGTATGAGTGGAGTGCCTCGTGCCTATGGGGATGAGCGATGGAGGCATAGCTGCGAGGTCAAAAACCTTAATCAATAAACAAAAATGGAAAATGACAAAGCGAGAAAGTCTTGCGAGCTACTTACTGGACTCACTCGGGGTCCCAGCCTATTGGTGTCATCCACCATTTGCACGGGCGACGAAGAGGGCGGCGACCTCCGGGGAGGCTCGATCGCCAGTGGAGCGGTTGACTGGGCCGAATCCCCCTGAGCCGACCTAGCATCACCTTGCTCGCCCTGCTCGGACCCCTCGTCATCACGAGGGATAGTTCGTACTCTCTTGCGGGCTTGTCCCTCGACCTCGTCGGCTCGGGATCCATCCCCACGATGGAGGCTCCTTTTCGAAGGAGAGGGAGCTCGCTCAGGTGTTGAGGAACCTTGGCCACCGCCCCGGCCCGGTCGGGCGACCTGCGTTGCCTTAGTAGGCGCAGGAGTCTTGGCTGGGGCTTTGGTCGCTCCCATCTGGGCCCCGAAGCCCCGGCGTCGCCCTTCTTTGTGGCGAGCTCAGCTTTCTTTCTCGCCTCAAGGGCGAGAGTCGAGGGTAGGGTCAATCGATTCGGACGTGGAGGACCCTTGGCGATCCGGCGGGCTAACACGTTTTAGGCCTCGGGGATCTCGGCGACAGGAAATGCGACCCAACTACCACCTGCGAGAATCAAAGCGATAGAGTCAGTAACAGAGCGAGCTGCACGCCATAAAGGGTGAACTCTTGTAAGATGGACCTTCAAGTTCGGGACCTTGAAGGGCGAGGTGATGCGGCAGGGTATGGACTTCGGCGAGTCTGAGGCAATGGTAATTGCACAGGTGGGCGACGTCCCTATCCTTCTCGCTCCTCAAACAGCAGATCGCCCGCACCAAGTCGAACTCAGCCGACACCTCAGGCTTACCTCGGCTGGATTTGTGACGTTTTAGAGATACAAAAAGAAGAGATTAGATTAGTAAATTAAATCTGACCCACACACACCGAAATGGGCAACCTACTGCTAGTTTCCACATATCCCTCGGGAGAGGAAATACGGCCACCTCACCCGGAATAAGTGTCGGAAGCTCGCCAGTCCCTGCCTATGAAGAAGAATTGCTCTTTCCAATCGCAGACTTTGTTCGGAAGCACCCCTAGGAATTTCTCTCCCGAGCGAGCTTTGAGATAGTAGTACCCGTGGCCATCTTTTACTTGCCGGGTCACGACGAAGAGTTTGCTCAGGTCCGTCGAGGTCACCCGGTTTTCGTAACCTTCTATCCCAAAGATGGACAAGGCCACAAGAAGATTACTCAGAGCATTCGGCGTGAGTTGGGTGATGGCCAAGTTATTGTCAAGGAGGAATTGACCAATAATTGGGTGCAAGGGCAGTGTGAGCCCGGCCTCAAGGGTGTGTATGTTCATGGCAGTTAGTCCAGGAGGGGTGAATCGGCCCGCTCATTCTTTTCTGGAGCATACATGAAAATATCAAGCGGGATGCAAAACTTCTTGCGTATGTTGGGGAGGGAGTACTCGTTGATGATGCTCGCGACCTCACCAGCTTTGTAATCGGACACGGCCACCTCCTCCAAATCGAGAGGGAGTACTAGGTCCGGATAAGGGAAACTCACCACATTTTCGGTGACATACTCCTCCTAGTCGAATGGGTAGATGACCTCATTAGGGACTTGGTACTCGAGGAGTTGGGGCTCTGGGAAACCAATGGCGCAAAGGTATTCGATGGTCACTTCGTCGAGGTCGCCCTCGGGCTCATCCACCGCGGGGACCTCTTCATCGGCCTCAGCGACCCCCTCCGCGGCCTCGGTGACCTCCTCATCCTCGTCCTAAGCATCATTTGAATCCAGCTCAAAATCTCGCCAGAGTTCGCGGAGATAAGATTCTTCGCTCTAGCCAGAGTTGGCGACCTTCTCCCCTGAATCGGTTCGGACCTCATCCAGTAGCTCGTCGGAGTCTGGGCGAGCTACGTAAGATGACTCGGAACCCAAATCGATCATTATTGGGGTGATAAGGGGGAGCGGTTCATTTCCAGTTTCAGGGCGCTGCTCGGGGTTACGGTTCGATAATGTCTGACTCGAGGATTGAGTTGACATGGTTGAACCGGGGTTCCCAAGTTATACGTTCTCGGAGAAAGTATAACCGCCGGAGTTACAGAACGACGATGATCGGGAAGTTTGAAAGTCACCAGAAATGTCCAAAATTCCTGGAAACCCAAAGAAATCGAAAAGGAAACGGGGAAAATCTGCAAAAAAAAAGAAGAAAGGAGAAAGGACTCGGATTCTACCTTGAGAAGCCTTCGAAAATCCATCGGATGCAATAAAAACGATCGCCGGAAGAAAGCTCGGAAGAATCGAAAGTGTGAAAGTGGAAAATGAATTCACACTCCCCTATTTATAGGCGTCGAGGCAAGCTGTAATATCCTGAAAGTGCGGGGACCAAGTTGCAAAAAATTTGAAAACATTGTCATTATGGCCGCAGGAATTGGAGCCTCAAAAGGCGTGCACGACGCCTCAAATCTCGCTCCACATCAGCATGACGAACCGCCATAATGGAGCTCGCCCACGAGCTCGGCACCTGCCTAGATGGAGTTCGCCAATACTCGAGTCCTCGTCCATGGGGACAAATCAGCTCGCCCACACATTAGATAAACCATGATGTGTGCGAGCTGGGGGGCAAATGTTGACAAGGCGAACTACCAGAAGATAATCAAGGGATTATCCCAAGGCTGCGAAGGTCGCCGAGGTGGGCAGGAGCTAGGTCATTGGTCCGAACCAAGGCCAACACAAGGGGCCTCGGCAAGGTAGGAGTGGACCTCGCCCGAGCTCCCGATAGGCCGAGACCAGCGGCCAAAGGCACCAGGAGGAGAGGGGGCTACGGGCGAGCTACCCCTCTGGAGAGGGGGCTCGCCCCTATCCGAGGACACCTCGCCGAGGTCCGCCGCTGCATCATCCCTAGAAAATTGCACAAGGCAAAGGAGCTCGCCAAGGACCTCGCATAGTCCAAGAAGCCCAAATGACAGGTGCATAAGTAGGATATGTATGTGTAATAGCATAGAGCATTATAAAGGGAGCATTGTGAGGTATTAAGACGAAGGTGACGGACCTTCGTCAATACCGGAAGCCATATGGGCTTACAAGGTGTCACCTCACACTTGCACACCTATAAGTAAGGTCTCTCTTGTACTATTCGCAATAATACACTCATAATACAACAAATATTTTCTCTCTCTCTAAATTCTCCACTCTCCCTCTCTCTCTATAATATCATTCTAAGAACAATTCTTAGATTATTGTTTGGTAGAATTAATACACTATAATAGTCACATAAACAAACATCGTTAGTAAATTCTATCAACACTAACATCAAATGTGTTGTAGTAGAGATATTAATTTGGGGAAGATTGTTGATGTTCTGTCTAGTGTTATGTTACAACATATTGTGGCAACATCAGAATTTGCCCTTTCACATAACACTAAATCTATATTATTGTTTCTCAATGTCTAAACATGTAGGTTAAAGGTCTAATACGCTTTTAATTAGGCAGTTGCAAATTTAGAGTGACAAATTGATGTACTTTATGGGCGATTATAAAATGAGTAGAGATGAGTGGAATGAGGTTCTAGATCATGTATAATCGTGGTCTAAGTGAGCTCACATTCAGAGCCCGTTGTTTATAAATAGAAAATGCATGGAAAAACAAAATTGAAGAAGTCGATCGTGTCTATAGCATAGCAAGTCTAGGTCTCAGGAATTCCATTTGCATTTACTATTTAAGTCCTCCACTTTGTCAATGTTTTCTAAGTTGTTCCAACATTCTAAACAACATTCTTTAAAACATAATTCACTCTTCCTATTGGGACCTTTTTAGTGATTTTATAATAGTCTCTTTCTCATATGGGTAGAAATGGCATTGCCAATAAGTCTTCTTCCCTGTCCCCTTCAGGTGTTATAAATCTACTCACAGTAGATCTTCTAGCTCTTCTTAACTTAATTCGGCTGTCATAGAGTCCCAATACCCACGGGTCCTTATATATTTGAATTTATCTCCCGTTTCTAATTCTCCACCTGAGTCTCCCTTCCTTAACAAATCTCTACTCTAGAGCTACGACATCCATGCATAAGATGGTCAACTTCCTATCTCTGCCTCCATTAGATCTCCCACCTTAAAATATTTATCCTTGAAAAATCTCACATACAAGGATTGTGGATTAACTATTATTTTCCATAGCTGCTTAGGAAGCAATGCTCTATTTATTAAGGTATCTCACATCGTAGTGAGTATGGTCTTGGGTGGGCTTATAAGTCTGGACAATCCTCTCACTTACAACCTGAGTTTTAAGTGTTGAGTTAGACCTTAATATATGGTATCAGAGCCACCTCTCTACTCGATATGTGGAACCATGTGCTGAGCCTGATGATCCACTCACGTGAGGGAGTGTATTAAGGTATCCCACATCTGTAGTGAGTGTGGTCTTGGGTGGGCTTATAAGCCTGAGCAATCCTCTCATTTACAACACGAGTTTTAAGTTTAGAGTTAGACATTCATACATGGTATCAGAGCCACTTCTCTACTTGGTGTGTAGATCTACGTGTCGAGCTTGATAAGCCTCTCATACCCCCTTCACATTTCCACTTGGAAAATGCGTCTCAATGCTATAGTTAAAATCTCCTTACCTGCTTGCGAGAATTCCCTATTTCTCCACCCTTCGGCCTTGGCAACCACCTTATCACGCATAAAGGAAATTTGAATCCTCTTGCTATGCATGTATGTTTAGTACCTTTGTTTAGATTTTGATGTATGCAAAACAATATGTTTAACTGGTTATATTGATTTCACACTCGTGATAAGGAAATTGGTGTTTGAAATTTATAGTTGTAAGTGAAGTCTGCAGCTGTATACTTGATCATTCTACAGCCAGACATGACCCTACAGCTGTAAGGTTTCTCTACAGCTGATTTTTCAAATTGACAGGACTCTACAGCTGCAAAGAACCGTTTGAAAATGAAGTATAAGTCAGAGATCATTTAAAGTTAATGAAGACCCTTAAGCATTATTAGTGTAGCTTTCAAGCACTCACTAAAATGTACTTAAGTGGAGGCTATTTTCCTAATTCTGGAGGATAATGAAGATTAGTTTGAAGACAACCAGAATTCTGAAGGAAAGGACAATAGTACAATCAGTACTATCCTGTGTGAAGGATGAGGACCATTTCACACATGCCAAATGGAGAGAGAGGAGCCTTATCCGGATTTCAAATTTGAATTTCCAACGGATAAGTCACACCACTCAATCTATAAATAGAAGAAGTCCTTAGAGGAAGCAACAACAACAACCCTGAGCATACAAGCATTCTGTCTAAGCAAGTCTAAAGCCAAAAAAAATTCTGAGAGAGCTTTTATTGTTTTTATTCTTTGTGATTCATAGGATAGTTGGTTAGGATTTTCTTAGAAAGAATCACACCCTTTTGTTATTGTTCCTTCACCTGTGTTTAATTTCTACTTAGTGTAGATATCTCTTTGTGAGGTTTTGTAAACTCTTTGTGAGTTATATTCTGAGTGAATAGGGTAGTTTAATCACTTTTTAGAATAGGAATCTAAGTGAACCTAGTTCTAAGGGGGAACTACTTGTATTGATCTAAGTGATCTCATCTAGTGAATTTGGCACCTGAGTGGTGTAACAGTGGATGTAGATGGTCTTTTTATAGACACTGAACCACTATAAACCTAGTCTATTTACCTTCTGTCATTTAAATTCTTGCTCTGCATATTTAATTTACTTTTGAAAATCGAGTGCATAAAACTTTGTGTTTTTTTCACAAAGAAACTGACTCTACAGCTGTAGACTTCTCTAAGTCATTCAGCTGTTAAGTTTGTTTATATTGTTTTTCATTAACACTCACTTATCTGCGCTGCACATTAGAGTATTCTCAATACAATTTTAATTGTGAGAATTCTTCTGATACTCTGTCTACAAGTGATCTTTTATTTTGCAAGATTTTTAAACTCTGCAGCTGCAAACTTCTTAATTCCACAGTTGTAACCTTTGTGATGCAGTTTCAAAAACTCTTGTAGACTTGTTATTTTGAACTTAAAAGAAGCTACTGTAAGGTTCTAGAATCCCTCTTCTTGAAAAGTTTGAAAAATCTGATTTTGGACTCAAGGTCTATTCACCCCCCCTCTAGATCTTGACCACTTTAAAGGACCAACAAGTGGTATCAGAGCAGTTGGCTTGCCACTTCTTTGATCAGTACCTAGCTGGATCCTTTTTGTTTTTGAAAAACACACCTGCATACTTGCATGGATCCCAAGATGGTGAAATCCAAGGTTCTAATGTTCTCTGCTGAGGACTATGATGAATGGAAAATTAGAATGCAAGCACATTTGTCTCCAATCAATGATGAGATGTGGTCTATCATAGAGAATGGCCCTATACCTGTCATGAAGGTCAACACTACAACTGATCAGTCAGCTGGACTAGCTCAGATTATCCCCAAACCCAGAAGGGAATGGATTGAGGATGACAAGAGAAGGTCCAATCTTGACAATGTTGCAAAGAACACTATTTATCATTCATTTGATAAAATTGTGTTTAGCAAGATAAAAAACTGTAAAACTGCAAAAGATATATGTGAGAAGTTGGAAATGATTTGTGAAGTAACTGAACAAATCAAGGAAAACAAACTTATGATAGCAGTTCAAAAGTTTGAGAAGTTCAAGATGAAATCTGGTAAAACTCTTGAAAAGTTTGAGTCAAGATTCATTGAGATTCTCAATGAGCAAGACTCACTTCGTAAAGATTACTCACAAAGAGAAATGAACATGAAAGTTCTCAGAGGCTTACCTTCTGAATGGGACATGAAGGTCATTGCTATGAGAGAATCAAGGATTTATCTAAGTTATCCACCTTTGAACTCTTTTCAGACCTGAAGGCTTATGAATTTGACATAAGCAGAAGAAAAGAACCTGACAGCAGTAAGGTTAAAGCTCTAGTGGCTGACAACCCTACAGCTACAAGTTCTGATGATGAAGACTTGACTCTTTTTATAAAGCAGCTCAAGAAATTTGGTAAATGGACCAAGAAGAAGCAGTTCACACCAAAGGAAGATGGTAATGTGAAATCTACAGCACCTAACTCAACTTATTTGTGCTATAACTACAGAAAACCAGGACATTATATCAAGGATTGTCCATATCCCAAAGCTAAGAAGTACACTGATGAAGAAAAGAGAATCAGAAAAGATAGAAAGAAAAAGTTTGACAAGGAGAGAATTAGAGCACTACTTTCTGAGTTTGATAAAAAGCAGGAAGACTATCCCTCTTCTTCTCAAAAGTCAACTGTGGATTTAGAAGACTCTGACTCTACAGATTCAGATGAAGAAGCCCTGATCTGTCTTATGGCTAAAGATGAAGAGGTATGCTCATCATCATCAAGTTATATTACAGAAATGGATTCTTTCAGTGACATGCTAAGTGCAATCCAAAGACTACAAGAAGAAAATGAAGATCTTAGAAGAGATAATCATATTGGAAGAGAACATGTGAAAGCTTTGTTAGCTAGAGTGGAAGATGCTGAACAACAACTGCAGATTCTACAAGAACTGAAAGAAAGTTACAGTTGTCTGAAAAATGACAATGAAGAACTGTTTAATGAGGCAAGTTGTAGAGCTGCAGACTGTGCTGAATTAAAGGAAACAATCAAATCTCAAGAACTGATGATAGCTGAACTTGAAGAAAACAATGCTTATTATCAAAAGAAGTTAGATTATTTTGGAAAGTCATCCAAACAATTAAAGAAGATGTTGTCTGAGCAAAGACATTCAAAGGATTTGACTGGAATAGGATATAATCCTTGTGTCTGGATGAAATACTTGGAAAAGTCAATTCCAAGACCTGAAAGAAAGTTCATCAAAGAAACAAACCCTGAAGAAGCTGTAAACTCAACCCTACAGCTAGAAGATTTGAAATTCTTGAACTCATTCAAAGAATTGTCACCAAGAAGACAACAAAAGATCAAGGAGATCATGGAAGATCCTGAAGAAGATGTTTCAAACATGTTGCAAAACATGATTCTGAAACCAACTGCAGAATCAAATATACAGTCAGAAGAAGAAGTCTTTCATAAATTAGATATGGAAAGAAGACTCAACTTTAATAGATTCTGGAATGGAAATATGTCTGATATGTCTCCCTCTTCAAGCTCTCAAAGAGGAGGATCAAGCAAGAACTATAGAATTAACAACTCTACAGCTCCCAAAAAGGCTTGGATTGCAAAGAGTAACACTGGAGGAAATCCAAAGTATTGGATTTCTAAATAACTCACTTTTTTTTGCAGGGACATGTTACAACCACCAAAAGAGAGATTTGGTACATTGACAGTGGTTGTGCAAGACATATGACTGGAGATAGAAGTTTGCTACAAAATGTGAAAGATCATAAAGGTCCTAAGGTTGTTTTTGGTGATAATGCCAGTGGAACAGCTAAAGGATCAGGATGTTTACTTAAAGGAAAAGTTCAGATCAATGATGTTTACTTGGTAGATAGTTTAAAGCATAACTTGCTTAGTGTGAGTCAATTTTGTGACAAAGGCTACACTGTAGACTTTACACATGACACTTGCATAGTCAAAGATATTGAATCCCAAACCACTAAACTGACAGGAACTAGAAAAGGAAATGTTTACATTGTAGAGTGGAACTCTACAGCTGAAACTACCTGCTTTCTAGCTAATAGTTCCAATGAAGTTAGTTGGCTATGGCACAAAAGAATGAATCACATAAACTTCAAAACCATGAATGAACATGTGAATAACAAACTTGTAAGATGTTTGTCAAACACTAAGTTCAGGAAGGAACACTTATGTGATGCTTGTGTTAAAGGGAAACAAATCAAGAAGACTTTCAAAAGCAAAACACACTCAAGTACTTCAAGAACACTTGAATTACTACATATGGATATTTTTGGACCCATAGAACCTGTAAGTATAAGTGGGAAGAAGTATACTTTGGTTATTGTAGATGATTACTCAAGATTTTCTTGGACAGTGTTTCTAAGAAAGAAGAGTGAAACTCTACAGCGGTTACCAGAATTGTTAAGAAGGATTCAGAATGAAAAGAACTTGAAGATTGTGAAGATCAAATCAGATTGAGGAACAGAATTCACAAATCAAGTTATTGAAGAGTATTGTTCACTATATGGCATAATTCATCAATACTCTGCAGCTAGAACCCCACAGCAGAATGGAGTTGCAGAAAGAAAGAATAGAACACTAAAGGAAGCTGCCAGAACAATGATTGTTGAAGCCAAGTTGCCTAAGAAATTTTGGGCAGAAGCAACAAGCACTACATGCTATTCTCAAAATAGAAGCTTGATTGTTAAGGATCATAAGAAAACTCCTTATGAGTTATGGAAAGGAAGGACTCCAAATATCTCTTATCTACACATTTTTTGATGCAAATGCTTCATACTGAATAATGGGAAAGAACACCTCAAGACTTTTGATTCAAAGTCAGATGAAGGTATCTTTCTAGGTTATTCTAATGTTAGCAAAGCATTTAGAGTGTATAACAAGAGATTAAAAATTGTAGAAGAGTCACATCATGTTATTTTTTATGAACAACATAGCTCCCCTAAAGAGATTATTGAAGACTCTAAAGAGGACAACTCTACAGTCACAAGTCAATAGTAGTATGTTGAAATCAAAACTCCTGTAGATTTGACCAACAAAGGCTTTTGCACTGTGATAGTTGAGTTACCTCCATTAGAGAATGTTGAAGACCTAGACTATGAGAATTTTCAAACAGAAGTAGAAACACCAACAAAAAGACCTGATGAGTCTGCAGTAGGTGAATCTACAGCTGTAGAGAATAATGATCAAAGACTAGAACCTATGTTAGATTTGATTTGGTTGAAAGATCACCCCCCTGAGCATGTAATTGGAAACCCATCAGATGCTGTAAGAACCAAAAAATAAATCCATGAGGCAATGTTTGCTACATTTCTTTCATCTTCAGAACCTACTGATATTCATGATGCACTGCAAGATGTCAATTGGATTATTGCAATGCAAGAAGAACTGAATGGTTTTGAGAGAAATCAAGTATGGGAACTTGTTCCAAGACCTAGGAATCACAAAGTGATTGGAACTAGGTGGGTATTCAAGAATAAACTTGATGAAGATGGAATTGTAACAAGAAATAAGGCAAGGCTAGTTGCTCAAGGCTATTGTCAATCTGAAGGCATAGATTTTGATGAATCATTTGCCCCAGTTGCAAGATTAGAAGCTATAAGAATATTTCTAGCCTATGCTGCACATATGAACTTTACAGTCTACCAAATGGATGTAAAGAGTGCATTTCTCGATGGTTTACTATCAGAAGAAGTGTATGTTGAACAACCACCAGGATTTGAGGAATCTACAGCTGAAGACAAGGTTTATAAGCTTAGAAAAGCCCTTTATGGACTTAAGCAAGCACCAAGAGCATGGTATGATATCCTATGTGACCATCTGATCAAAAATGGATTCAAAAAGGGTATGGTTGACAAAACCTTATTCAGATTACAACATGGAGATGATATTTTGCTTGTCCAAATTTATGTTGATGACATAATCTTTGGCTCAACCAATGAAGATTTATGCAGAAAATTCTCTAAGCTCATGACTGAGAAATTTGATATGAGCATGATGGGAAATCTAAATTTCTTTTTGGGATTACAAGTGAAGCAAATGAGAGATGGAATTTTCATCAATCAAGCTAAATACACTCAGGAGCTTATAAAAAGATTTGGAATGGACAGTTCTAGGCCTACCAATATACCTATGACACCTTCTGTGAGTCTTGACAAAGATGAAAATGGCAAAAGTGTTGATGTAACCAAATATAGGAGGCTAATTGGATCATTGCTATACCTTACAGCTAGCAGACCTGATATAATGTTTCCAGTAGGTGTATGTGCTAGATTCCAAGTGAATCCTAAGGAATCACACTTAAATGCTGTAAAGAAGATCATCAAGTATGTCAAATCCACACAAAATCTAGGATTATGGTATCTTAAAGAAGGAGGAATTGAACTCATTGGGTACACTAACTCAGATTTTGCAGGCTGCAAGATTGATAGGAAGAGTACTAGTGGGATTTGTCAATTCCTAGGTGAAAGATTGATGGCATGGCATAGTAAAAAACAAAATTCAATTGCTCTTTCTACAGCTGAGGCAGAATATATTGCTGCTGGAAGTTGTTGTGCACAGATCTTATTGATGCAACATCAATTACAAGACTATGGGATTGATGCAAGAGAAACAACTATATTCTGTGACAATACAAGTGCTATTGCTATTACACAGAATCTAGTTTTACACTCTAGATCAAAACACATAGATGTAAGGCATCATTTCATAAGAGATCATGTTGAAAGAAAAGATGTGAAATTGACAAAGATTCATACTGATTTGAATCTTGCTGATATTTTTGCTAAACCCTTGTGTGAATCAAGATTTTCAATCTTGAGAGGCAATTTGGGAATGTTAGAATTGTAAAAAGACTCTGTGAAAATCACTAAATTGCAAAAACAAACCTAGAAAATTGGAAATTCAGTAAAAAGGAAAATTGCAGTTGCAAAGTCACTCAACTGTAGAGTTGATAACTCTACAGCTATAGACTTAATTCTGAACTGCAAATTCCTTATCAACTGTAGATTTTCAAATTCTAAGATTGTCAACTGTAAACTTAGGGAATTTACAGTACTTTGTACAATTCTACAAATTAAATGGAGCACTACAAATTCAGAAACGTTTGTACTAAGTTACAAATATTTTGGATTTATTCAGCATTTTAATTAATAAAATATTTGAGCACGTATAACATTTTAAATGGAATTAAATTCTATGTGAGTTAGATTTTGGACATATTTAATTTTAAATTTTGGTCCAGAATTCCAAAGCTCATAAATTTTAGGACAAAGACCGTTATACCCCTGTTCTTTATGACTATTTAAGGAAAGGTATTTAAAGGACCCTTCATCATTTTTATATCTCACTTTAACATTTTGAACCCCCCGAAACCTTAAGCACTCCCAATCCCTCATTCTCTGAAACCAAGAATCATGGCTATGAAAGTTATATTTGGAGCTCTTTTTGACTTCGATGAACTACTGAAGAAGCATCCCACTGATGCTATGGAGAATGTTGTCAAACATATAGTGAATCAAGGGATTCATTATTGTCTCACCCACAACCCTGGAGCATATGATGATAAAATCGTGCATGAGTTCTATCAGAATGCAGAAGCTAATGTGGAAAGGAAAACATTATCAGTTAAGCTGGAAGAAATGAATGTTAATATTACAGCTGGTGATATTTGTAAAGCTCTACATATAAGGACTGGAGGTGATTCACATGATAATCTCAACTTTGCTGATGAAGATGAGAAGTACTGGAAGAGATTCACTTCAAAGAAGCCATTTCCAAAGAACTGGAAGAGGAAATTCAAGAAGACTGACTTAGCAGTTGAGTATGTCTATCTTTATGAAGCTATTGATAAGTGTTTATTATGTAGAACTGGTGCTCATGATACTGGTACCATTCTTATGTGGGATCTTATGATAACTCTTGTTAAAGAGGTTAAGATTGATATAGGAGAGTTACTACTGAGAAATATAGGGAATGATGTTGTGAAAGCTGGAAAGAACAAAGGTTTTGGTTTGTTCTTAAACTATATATTGAAGGAAGTTGGATTTTCTTTATTCAATGGGCATGAAGGACAACCCATTTTGATTCATAGAATCATAGGGAAGGCCAATTTCAAGAGAGGAACTATGGATGATCCTATGGCTCCCAAATCCGAGAAGAGGAAGAAAAATAAGACTGAGGGAATGACACTCACAATTATCAGATCACCAAAACAGCCTAAGAAAAAGAAGAAGAAGAAGAATGTAAGGAGAAAGCTCTTAGTAGATGAACCAACTGATTCTGAGGATGAACTTAACAGAGAAAAGTGGCAGAAGAAACTTCATTCCAAGAAAGTCAAAGATGTTGAAGCTGACAAGTCTACAGTTGTAGACTTGCCAACTGTACAGTCTGAGGTACAAGTTGCTGAGGAACAGATTGAAGATGCTGGAGTACCTGAACCTGAAACTGAACAACTCCCTGTTGTTCCTGTTGAGAGGGTTGAAGGTTTTGAAGAAAAAAGACAAAAATTCGAAGACTGGAAGATAGTCAGAGAAGAATTGGATAAGTTAACAGTTGAAGAAAGAAATTTGTTCCAGTGGGTTGTTGACTGGACAAATTGTAGTGATGTGAATGAACTGATGAAACCAAATTTTATTGATGACTTTATTGCTGAGAAAAGAAGAAAGGATAAAGGAAGATTATTGTTGAAGAAACTGCAAAGCAGAAGATCACCAAGTCAGCAGCTGAAGCTTTGAGAGTTGCTATTATGACTGAGAAAGATCCAGAAGCTCAATTTGCAGAAACTGAGTATGAAGTTGTAAGCTCAAAAAGTGAAGAAGAGATGCCACAAAAGACTGGTGAAGGAAGTCAACAAATAGTTGAAGATGAAGGCTTAACTATTTTGGCAAAGGAGGCTACTCTATTGGAGTCTGCAGGAGCTAGTGCTGCAGATCCAGTAAATGTTGAAGAATCAAATCCTATTGAAGATGAATCTGAGAAGGAGAAAGAGGCAAAGAAAGATGACACCCCTTTCAAAGAGCCTAAAGATAAACCTGATAATGATAAAGGAGGTAATGATGATGCACCAATGGGTGGTGCTCAAGCAAAAATAGTTCAAGCTGATATTCAAGTACCTCTTGAGGCTCAAGCTGATGAGCAGATTATTGAGGATACTTCCAAGGAGATTGATGAAAGTGCTAAAGATATGTCAAATCACATCACAAGCATTTTCAACCAACCTCCTCCTGCTATGTACACTTTGGAAAAAATTTATCAACAAGGAACTCCTCCCCTGCAGAGTTATTCAGCTCTTGAGAGAGAAAATATAGAAAATATGGATGACTACATTGCTGATTTCTCTACAGATAAGATGGAAGTGATTATGACTCCTAGCAAGAGGAAGGCTTCCACTGAAGACTCTACAGCTGTAGAGTTGGTGCCTTTTAAAGCTCAGAAAGTCACTAAAGGAAAGTAGTTGGTGATAAGAGAAGAAGATTCTGAGGAAGAGGATAGTGATTCAAATCCAAGGATGACACCTAAAGAGGTTGTATCCCAATTGAAGCATATGGAGGAATCATTAAAAGGAATTGAAGTAGAAATCTTGAAACAAGTCAAAATGGTACGTGATACCATTATTTCTCAAAATGTGAAGAGAGGTATGTAAGATCTAGTGAAGAAATTTGAAGAGAGAAGCCTGGAGGAAAAGAAGACTCTTGAAAAGAATTTTAAAGTTGTTGTGGACAACTTATTGGCTCAGAATGAATTGATAAGGAAAGATGTCATTCAAAAGACTAGGGAAATCTCAACTCTACAATCTGATGTTAACTTGATGAAGGAAGATTCTTTCAATTTGAAGATTGAAGTGAAGAGTATGAAGAATGAAATGACCAAGATGATTACTGGAAATGAAAGTTTGAAGATTGACATGATGAGCAAGCTTAACACCATTTTGTCACACATTGATGTTGGCAAAAAGGGGGAAAGCAAGATTGAGAAGGAAATTAAAAATGGTGAAAAGGTCACTGAAGACATTCTTGAAAATGTGAAGGATATTGGAAAGTCTTGGGCAAAGGAACTTGAAGCTGCCAAATCTAAAGACTTGTCCATGAGATTGGGAGAACAATCAGAAGAGAAAACTCAATCAGATCAGATGAAGGGAATCTCTAAAGGAGGAAGCAAAATCATAAAGCTCCCTAAATCTACAGTTCAGAAACCTAAAGTTCCTACAGTTCAAAAACCTTTACCTTATGGTTTTTTGGAACAAACTGTGAAAGAATCAAGAGATAGAAAGAAAGAGAAGGAAGAGAAAGAGAAAGAAGAGAACGAAAAGCAAAGAAAGAAAGAGTTGGAAGAATCTAAAGCTGTTGTCATTGCTCAACCATTGAATGTTCAACCATCAAGCATGATACCTGCTGAAGATTCTGATGAGAAGGAAAAGCAAATGAAGGCTGGGTTTGATAATCTATGGAAAGAATTCTTAAGTATATGCAACAGGCATACAGTCATTAAGAAAATCAAACTCAGAAAGGACAGATTTAAAAAATTTAAGGATATGAAGGCCAATGGATCTTTGTATAAAGGAGACAATGCTCGCCTCCTTGGTGGAAAAGTCAAGAATATTCCACTGTCTAAGAAGGTGTTCAAATCAAAGAAGGAGGAAGAAGAATTTGAAGCTTATGAGTACAGAATGATGATGAAATACATTGAAGAAGATGAAAAGAACATGAAGCTAGTGGAGCAAGGAATTCTTAAGCCTCAAGATGAATCTGATGAGGATGATGATGAAGATGATGCTGATCCCAAGCACAGGAGAAGATGAAGACTCTATTCTAGATTAGACACTAAAACTTTTTAGTTTTTAGTCTAATTATCTACTGTAAGTTGTATCTTGAACCTTTGTTTATGTTATTGCAGCTTTCTCTCATGTTGTTTTAATTGCTTTGCTCTTTGCTGTTCTTGTTGTGTTCTTATAAGACAATTTCTTATTATCTTTGTTGTTTTTTTTTTTGTTGTTTGTTTTGCCAACATCAAAATAGGGGGAAATTGTTAAGTACCTTTGTTTGGATTTTGATGTATGCAAAACAATGTGTTTAATTGGTTATATTGATTTAACACTTGTGCTAAGGAAATTGGTGTTTGAAATTTATAGTTGTAAGTGAAGTCTGCAGCTGTATACTTGATCATTCTACAGCTAAACATGACCCTACAACTGTAAGGTTTCTCTACAACCGATTTTTCATATTGACAGGACTCTACAGCTGCAATGTTGAGGACTCTACTGCTGCAAAAAATCGTTTGAAAAGGAAGTACAAGTCAGAGATCATTTAAAGTTAATGAAGACCCTTAAGCATTATTAGTGTAGCTTTCAAGCACTCACTAAAATGTACTTAAGTGGAGGCTATTTTCTTAAATCTGGAGGATAATGGAGATTAGTTTGAAGACAGCCAGAATTCTGAAGGAAAGGACAATAGTACAATCAGTAGTATCCTGTGTGAAGGATGAGGACCATTTCACACATGCCAAATGGAGAGAGAGGAGCCTTATCCGGATTTCAAATTTGAATTTCCAACGGATAAGTCACACCACTCAATCTATAAATAGAAGAAGTCCTCAGAGGAAGCAACAACAAAACCCTGAGCATACAAGCATTCTGCCTAAGCAAGTCTACAACCAACAAATTTTCTGAGAGAGCTTTTATTATTTTTATTCTTTGTAATTCATAGGATGGTTGGTTAGGATTTTCTTAGAAAGAATCACACCCTTTTGTTGTTGTTCCCTCACCTGTGTTTAATTTCTACTTAGTGTAGATATCTCTTTGTGAGTTATATTCTGAGTGAATATGATAGTTTAATCTCTTTTTAGAATAGGAATCTGAGTGAACCTAGTTCTAAGGGGAAACTACTTGTATTGATCTAAGTGATCTCATCTCAGTGAATTTGGCACCTGAGTGGTGTAATAGTGGATGTAGGTGGTCTTTTTATAGACACTGAACCACTATAAACCTGGTCTATTTATCTTCTGTCATGTAAATTATTGCTCTGCATATTTAAATTACTTGTTACATTCATCATTCTTTTGCTCATTTAATTAGAAGCATTTAAAAAAAAACATGACTCAATTTGGAGTTAAATACAATTAATTGCAAAAAACTGAACAAATTAATAAATTTTTGTAATATTAAATAATAAAATTTTAACATTATAATATTTAATGAAATATATATATACATAAATAAAGTAGAAACAATACTCATTTAATTAGAAGCATTTAAAAAAAAAACGTGACTCAATTTCGAGTTATATACAATTAATTGCATAAAAATGAACAATAACGACAAGTGTCCGAGTTGTACACGCCACCTCTGAGACGCCCAGAGGTCGCTTGTTCGACCCCTCACAGGCTCAAATTTGTTGATTTTAATCTGAGCCAACTATGGCTCAAATAAAGGTTGCGGTGCATGTATTAATATGCTGGGGGCTTGGCCAAGTGGTTCGAGCCCTGCTGAGCCACACTTGAGGCCTGGGTTCGAACCACCTTGGCCCCAATTTTTTTTTCACAACATAATTTAGCGACCGCCAATCGGTCGGTAATTTATATAACTACCGACCGATTAAACGGTCGCTACTTAAAAAATAAAAAATATAATTTATAATTAGCAACCGTCACATCTGTCGGTAATTATAACAATTACCGACCGATAAGGCGGTCGCCAAATAGAAAAAAAAATAAAAAATAATATAAATTATATTTTGCGACCGTCTCAATGTTCGGTAATTATATTTTTACCGACCGATGAAACGGTCGGTAATATCTCTAAACGGGTCAATACCTGGTTCTTTTAGCGACTACATACCGACCGTTTAGAATTAGCGACCGATTTGGAATTCGGTCGCTAAATATTAGCGACCACAGTTTTACCGACCACCACGTTCGGTCGATAAATCGGTCGATATCGCAAATTTTTTGTAGTGTTTGGCGTACAATATTGCTCTAATTTAATACAAGCCTATAAATTAAAAATTTATATATTATATGAGTCACTATACATAAGCTATTAGACTCTTGACTAAGTGTTAAGCCCCGTCTAAGGCCCATGTGAGCGCGAGTTCCAAACCAGTTGGTCATATTTTTTTATGTAAAAAAATTGTGGTGGTTACTACTTATTATTTCACCATTGCCATTGACTGTCGCCAAAATTTATTATAAAATTTATATACTAATTCAATTATTATTTAAGCAATTGTACTTGGTGGTCACTAGATGGTACTTATTCGGGTCAAGACTCGAGTTAGTCAGCGACAATAAATATGATCGCTAAATCGGCGAACGAAGTCAAAAACGGTCGCTACGATCGCATAAAAGAGGCCACTAGTCGATCGCTAAATCTCATAAGCTAACAAAATAACAGTTGTTAATGTGAGTTACAACTATTTATTTTTTGTCAGTCACATGTGTCATGCATACTTCAACATGTGTAAATTAAAAATGACGTAACAAATTACTCTTTCTCCCAAACGTCTTGCATCATTGCAATCGGTGGAGACATTTTCTTGGTTTCACTGGTTTTAAATAATTGAATACATTAAGTAGTAATATTTTCTTAGGTCCAAAGCTATATAGGGCGTAACAATATATATGGACAGTAAGTTTCATTTTGACAAACGTAGACCATTTTTCCAACATTTAACATGAAAAAATAAATGTGCGGAAAAAATCTATGGTCCTAATTCCTAAACCTTCATCCCAAAAAATAGTTATTGTCTTCACCTGTCATTTTGAGAACTTAGTTGTCCTTATAATTAGGTATCTAGCTAAAAAATATTTTCCCTAACTTAATTATATGTATAATTAAGGATATATATATTTGTGAGTAGAAATTAAGTAGAGGGTATATATATATATATCTACCTTGGAACAACTTGAAGCGCGCGGTGATAATCTTGCTTTTTCGACGTCATCTTTCTTCTCAGCTGCAGGCGATCGAACATTTCATTCCCCATGCAATTAATATTACGCAGAGGAAATTTTGTATTGCTATAAAACGCAAAATGATTTATGGGGGTGAAAGAGCGAGGGTAAACTGAGTCGACAAAGGAAAAGACATGTTTATTTTTGTAGATGCAGATAGAGTTTAATTTTGGAAAGGGTTTTGTCCCTACTTAAAGATCAGACATTGTAGCATTTTAAACTCAAATATTTTCTATATTACAAGCACGTGAATTTTGTAACTTCAAACTGGGACTATTGGCAGAGCAAACCTTTTAATTTTCTTGATATCCATTTAAAGATGAGTTATAATATATTAGTTGGAGGGCACTGAGATGGTCTCTCAGATTGTTTTATAATTTAGGCCCCGGGCCATTTGGTATGTAAGACCCTGTAAAAAAAAAGTTATATTATTTACTTTGTAATAAATTATCTCATTTTTCTTTCCTTGCAATTTTTGTATGACTTGAATAATAATTTTTGTTCTTATATATGTATATATTACACCCTACCAAATGAAATTACATTTTCTCCCTCTATAGATTACTCCCTACCAAGCGAGATTACTTTTTAGCAACTATTTGAAGTAACTTTTCTATTACATCCTAACAAATAACATTATATGAATTTTACTTATAAAAATTCGTAACAAGACTCTAACATTAACTACCAATCACCATCTTAGTATTATAAATATTGGAGCTAACAAGAATGGAACAAAATAAAATTTTAAATAAACAAACATATACACAACAAAACAAAAGGTGATTACAAAATAGGTCTAGATAACAACCCAGTGATAACCAAAGAGCCGGTACATCATAGAGTACTCACTTTGATTCCACTACATTTCTCACAGTTTTACCTCAACATAAAAAAATCATATTATAATTAAATTTAAAATAAATTGTGATAAATTATTTAAAAAATTACAAATTATATTAGACAAACAATTTAATAACTTATAAACTATTCAGAAAATAATAACTTCTAAACTCTTTTTATAACTTATTACCATACAAATTATTAAAGATTATAAAATATTTAAAATAAATTTAATAACCTATTATGATGATGGGGGCCTTTAGTTAATTTACTTAATAGAGTTTATTTATTAAAAACTTTAATTTTGTCCTTATTAATTGCCCAATTTGCGCGGAAAGTTCATATAACTTTTTGCCGGACAAAGGCGTGGGCCACCACATAATTATTATTTGAGTAGGTCTCCCATACAATATTGCATGGGTGCAATATATGCCAAAAAAAAAAAATTTGAAAATTCTCGGGTCAAAGGGGTCAAAGTAACAAAATTCGCGGATCTTGAATGGGTCGGGTCGTATTTGGGCAATTTTCAAATTTCAGGATTTTCGCTATACTGTATGATTAAATTTATGCTACTATAAGGTCAAATGTGTACTACTATAAGAACAAATGTTGTTTTTTTACATATATTCATTTGTTTTTGTAGAAAACAAACATGTTAATACAATGTAAGATCAATATGTGTATTATTATAAGAAAAAATATTCGTTTTTCATAAATATTTATTGATTTTTATAGAAATTATTATTTTTTAAGATGTAGTAGCACACATTTTGTTTTACAGTAGCACACATATATTCATGTGGTATACATTCTGGAATTTCGATAAAATTATTTTTTTAAGATGTAGTAACACACATTTTGTCTTACAGTAGCACACATTTTGTCTTACAGTAGCACACAAATGTGCATGTAGTATACATTCTGAAATTTCGATAAAATTAATTTTTTAAGATGCAGTAGCACACATTTTGTCTTACAGTAGCACAAATTTTGTCTTACAGTAGCACACATATGTTCATGTAGTATACATTTTGGGAATGGTGAGATAGTAACACATGTAAGGTATTATTACATTACCAACATATTATCAACATAAAACTAATAATAAAATGAAAAATAAATTAAGAAACACATATTTGTTCTTGTAAAAATACATATTATTCTTATACTTACTTTAAAAGTACAAAAAAAAAATAACTTTTTAAGATGTAGTAGCACACATTTTGTCTTACAGTAGCACAAATATGTTCATGTGGTATACATTCTGGAAGTGGCGAGAATTTTCCTTAAAATTTTTATTGGATCCTCGAATTTTCATTTGGGGATATTGCACGGGTCGGGTTTTGTGCAATATTGCATACGAGTTTTTGTGTTATTATTTTATTAGGCTCTCCCCAATGGGAGGTAGATGATGACGTGGATTACAAAAAAAACCTTTCCTCAGGTTTATTAGCATTGTGGGTTGGCATGGGTTTATACCCAGGTTTCTCTGCCTCTATCTGGGTTTTTGAGGCGAGAATGGGCCCAGCACAAAATAAACAAAAAATAAAAAATTTACTTTATCTTCTTTTTTTTTTTACCGTTGGAAAGACTTTTTAATTATTTTGATTTCTTGCAGAAGCACTTGTATGTTTCAGATCAACATTATTTTGTGTACATTTGCTTTTGCTTTTTCCGTTGGGCTTTTTTTTTTTTAAATTACAAACATTAGTTTCAATTTTTTTTTTTTTGTGTCCAACGGTTAATTCTAGTTTTTTATTATAAATATCTCTTCTCATTTCACAATTTTTACTACTATCAATTATATTTTTCTTGTAATTCTCTACTAAAAAAATGGACAAAGAGTGGATGCAATGGTACAATTCTTCAAAATCTGGAGAAAATGGATCGTCTCCAACTACCAATTTTCGTCCACCGATTATCAACTTTCATCCTCAAAATCCCAACCCCAAAATTTTTTGTTTCTTCCTGATGGCACTCAAACCAACCCAATTAATTTACCTCAAATTCCTTACATGTATCCAACTCAATTTTCTTATATACCAGTTTCTCAATATGATTTTCATCCTCTAGTTGGATCAAATTCTTCTGAAAAGGCTAGTGCAGATGGTTCTGAAACAGACGGAGACACTTCAACAGCGAACTTCCAACATTCGTCTCCATTTTCATCTCAATTCTCTCCAATCGGACTTGAGCGCATAAATCTCACTGCTAACTTTGAGGCTGTCAATGATCCACCGAGGGCTCCTATTTTACAAAAGAAGAATTACTCTCATGAAGAAAATGCCCACCTTGTAAGTTGCTGGGTCGATATTAGCACAGACTCTGTGGTTGGAAATGATAAAAAATTAGAGCAAATGTGAATGAGGATTGCTGATGCATACAACAAGAACCGTCCAAGCGGCACGCCATTTAGGAGTCATAATGTGTTAAAATCACATGAATATGCACTACAAAAACAGGTAAATGGTTCAGTTGTTATTTTAATCAGGAGAAGAAGGCCTGGGGTAGTGGTTGCAGTGATGCTGATATAATAGAGAAGGCGAGAGGTCAATATAAAGTAAAACATGGAACATAATTTCATCACATGAGTTCTTGGCGTATATTGAAAGACAATCCGAAGTTTGCGGACCCAGAAGATGATTGTCGTGGATCGAAAAAGACAAAAATCTCAGCCAGTGGAGAGTATGTGGTATCTTCCAACACTGACTCAAGCGCTGGAGAGGAAGCTAGGGCGGAACGCACTCGTCCAATCGGGAGAAACGCAGCAAGGCGAATGGCTAAAGGAAAGGGCAAAGCAGGCACATCCAATGCAAGAGAAAATATCGATGATATTAATTAGAGGCTTCAAGTCTTAGAAGAACAGAACAAGCTAAAGCTCGAAGAAATACAACGCCTTAATGCTGCAAAATAGTATAAAATACTCATGAAAGATACATGGAAGATGTCATACGAACAACTGCGTATCCACCTTCAGTATGTGGAAAAAATCAAGACCAAATGGGGATTGTAAGAGCGACTATTCGTATTTCTTTCCATTGTAATAGTAGTCGTTGTAAAATTAGACATCATATTTCTTTCTGTCACCGACTGTAGTCGTTGTAATATTAGTCATCGTATTTCTTTCCATTGTAACTGTAATCGTATTTATTTCTGTTGTAATATTAGTCATGGTATTTGTAGCCGTTGGAAAACTAGTCGTTATAAAACTAGTCGTTGGAAAACTAGCCGTTATAAAACTAGCCGTTGGAAAACTAGCCGTTGGAAAACTAGCCGTTATAAAACTAGTCGTTGGAGAACTATACTCTATTTAAGGATCCATTCGGTTAGTTGCATATCTCATCTCAAAATATTACACTCCTCTCAAACATGTCTTCCTCTTCTCACTCTATATCCGATGAAAGTGAAAGTGAAAGTCTTCTTCAGTTTATATCTGATGATAAGACTGAGAAAGAAATACAATCATTGCTTGAAAAACGAAAAGAGTTTCTTGGCGGTGCTGGGACTTTTGCTGGTGGAGCCCGAAAGTGAAAAACATATATGATGCGAGATCGTGAGGCAGCGCACAGAAGGCTCTATGTTGACTACTTCTCTGAAAATTTGATATATGAAAGCGAGACATTTTGTCAATGTTTTCGTATGTCGAGAGAGTTATTCTTGCGCATAGTTTATAGACTGGAGTCCCACGATGACTACTTTCGGTGGAGAGTCGATGCAGTTGGGAAAAAATGATTTTCTCCAATACAAAAGTGCACAGTGGCCATCCGCCAATTGGCATATGGTGGGCCTGCCGACCACTGGGATGAGTACCTACGTGTTGCTGAAACAACCGCCATCGAATGTCTTTTTAAGTTTTGTCGCTGCGTGATCGAACTATTTGGCGAATACTACTTGAGGAAGCCTACTGCCCAGGATTGTCAACGATTGTTACAAATGCACGAAGAAAGGCACGGATTTCCCGGAATGTTGGGAAGCCTTGATTGCATGCCTTGGGAATGGAGAAACTGTCCGGTTGCTTGGAAAGGTCAATTCACACGTGGTGATCATGGCGTTCCAACAATCATGCTCGAAGCAGTTGCCTCTGCAGATCTATGGATATGGCATGCCTACTTTGGAGTAGTAGGATCCAATAACGATATCAACGTGCTCAATCAGTCTTCTTTGTTTACGGATACTCTAAAGGGACGTGCTCCATCCGTTAATTTTACAATCAATGGTAAGCAATATAATCAAGGATACTATCTTACAGATGGAATCTATCCAGAGTGGGCTTCTTTTGTGAAAAGTTTTCCATGTCCTCAAGATCCAAAGCGGAAGTATTTCAAGGAATTACAAGAGGCTGCCAGAAAGGATGTCGAACGGGCCTTTGGAGTGCTTAAAAAATGTTGGGCAATGATTAGCGGTCCAACTCGTTTCTGGTACAAAAATAACTTGAAGGATATAATGTTAACTTGCATTATATTGCACAATATGATAATCGAAGATGAAAGAAATACAGCGATCGATTGGTCCGACGACCCAAATTATGCTGTGCCTCCTCCACATGTAAATCAAGGATCAACTGGATCATTCAATGACTATGTCAGGAGAGGTGTTCAACTACGGGATAAACAGAAACATCTCCAACTTCGACATGATTTAATTTAGCATGTTTGGGCTCGATCCGCAAATAATTAGGTAGATATTAAATTAACCGAGGTAAAATTTATGTTGTTGCTTTTGAATATTTTTGTGTACTTTGTGTGCTTTGAATTTGTATTTTATCGTTTATGTAATAAAAAAAATTAATAATATATTTTTGGATTTTTTTAAAATATAATAAAATATTAAAATATTTAATTATTTATTATTTATCTAAAAGTTAGATAATTAATATAGTTGATAAATTAAATTATAAAAGAAATAAATATAATATTAATTGAAGTGGGTCCCCAAAAAATCTACTTTTTAGGTTTATGCAATGGGGATGGATTTAGTTTTGGAGGTAGAAGTATTTTGCTTTTGAGGTGGCGCTGACGTGGCGAGCAAAAAACCTGCTTTTGGGGTATTTGCATTGAGGAGGGCCTTAAGGCCCCTCATTGGGAGGTTTTTGTTGACGTGGCAATGAGAAAAAACCTAAGAAAGAGGTTTTCTCCATTGGGGAGGGGTTGGGGTAGAAGTGGAGGTAGAGGGTGTTCTACCCAGATAGAAGAAGGAGAGTGTAGGAGAGAGAAAGTGGGCCCTACATCTAAAAGTAATTTTTATTTTTAATTCAAATGTTTGATATTAGAATAAAGGCTGAACAGCCTTTTCACTTATTTTATTTTTCTTTCAATTCTGCAAGTATAGCTTTGGCATTTTTTTGTTCTTTTTTTTAGTTGTGTTTTTTTTTTTAAAGGCTGCATGAATTCCTTATTTTTTTAAATTATTTTTTTTAAATTTAATTTTTTTAAATTGATTATTATAAAATTTACTTTTAAAATTTTTGGTGTACTTTGCATGCTTTGAATTTGTATTAAAAAATTAATAATATATTTAATTAAAATATTTAATTATATATTATTTATTTAAAAATTAGATAATTAATATAGTTGATAAATTAAATTTTAAAAAAATTGGATATTAATTGAAGTGGGTCCTCATAAACCCTATTTTTTTCTGATACCAATTGAAGTGGTCCTCAATAAACAGAAACATCTCCAGCTTCGACATGATTTAATTGAGCATGTTTGGGCTCGATCCGCAAATAAATAGGTAGATATTAACTTGACCGAGGTGAAATTTATGTTGTTGCTTTTGAATATTTTTGTGCACTTTGCGTGCTTTGAATTTGTATTTTATCGTTTATGTAATAAAAAAAAGGAAAAAACATAGAGAAGGACACTTTTTGGTCCATAAATGCAAGGTAGACCACGACACTTTCCATATCACAAAGGAGGATAGATTAAGACTAATTGTTTGCCAAAATCGTGATGATTTCCAAGCAAGTGAACGTGGTCGTTGTTGTCGTGGCAAGTTAACCAAGTTAAATATCGAACACAGGGAAACGATGCGATATCAAGCAAGCATTGAATGTCTACGAGAGGCTAATAGCTAGGAAAGCAAGAAAAGATCAAGGTTTCTATCTACTAATCAAGCAAGAATAGTAAATCCTAACTATCACCTCAAAGAAGTGAGCAAGTGTGAAGTGTACATGGAAGTAATCCTACTATGGTTCCTCTAGAATCCTATCCATCCTAGCATGCAAAAGATCTCTTGTGTCTTAGTTAAACCAACTAGTGTCTAGATCTCTCTACAACACAAGCTAGGGCTCTATTAGGTGTCTAGATCTCTCTACAACTCCTAACACTCCAATTAAGAGGTCTTAGGCTAATATGCAATTCTCATTGGTCATACAAGCCAAACATCAAACAGTTGGTATGCTTAAGGTTCTTATAGCTCAATTCTCATTTCATAGCTAACCATATAAGCCATACATTCCAATTAAACATACCAAACATTCATATAAGTCATTAATAAGAGAACTAATCCAACAAGATCACTAATTCATGCATAGGATTAACAAGAGACTAAGTTCACCATAGTATTCATACAACCATGCAACAAAATATTAGCCCATGGCTAATTGGAAATGTAAATCAACAATTAAGACATAGACAAACATGATTAACACTAATATGAAATGAAATACAAGAAATCTTACCAATTGTGAAGAATTGAAATACAAGCATCAAACCTTGAAAAGCTATCTCTAAATCCGGAATGCAAAATACAAAACAGAACCGTAGAAACGTAGCTTGAATCGAGAGAAGAACATAGGAATAAACAGATCGAAATTCTGACGGACGGATCAAAAGTTATGGACAAAAGAAGATTGAATCTAACTAAGAACCCACTAAGTAACCTCTAATCTCTCTCTCTAAAACTACCTAATGATCTAACTAATGAAGATGATTCTCTTGGAAATCTGATGAAACTGCCCACAATGCTTGGTCCACAATGCTTGGTCAAAAATGCCCTTCATTAAACGCGCAAAAAGATGAAACTGCCCTTCGAAAATTGGAAATCCGAGCCTTCGCACGAGCACAAGCAAGTGGTCGCACGAACGCGGGCTCGTGTGAGCGTTCGTGTGATGCTTAGCCGCCCGAACCAGAGGGGTCTCGCACGAACGTGGCTTGTGGTCACACGAATGTGGCCTGTGGTCGCTCGAGCCCGGCTTCGACTCGTCCGATCGATCCTCGACTTCTTGTTTTCTTCATATCTTGAGTTCTAGAGCTCCGATTGACTCGATTCTTTTTCCGTTGAGAAATGGATGCAAAAAGATGCAATTATGACCCTAATCACTAATCATTTAATTAAAATTAACTTAAACATCATTATTATAAATTAATTTTATACTAGGGGTCGTTGTTTTATAGTACAACATTAAATGCAAGTTGGGGTTGTGTGTACACATACCTAACCTACGTAATCACATCGCCGACAAACATTTATTGCATGGCTTCTTCAATTTTGAAAATTCTTGATGCCTTCTTTGACCCATTCTTTCTCTCTGTGATTACCAACACCTAAAATTTTCAAATTTCAAATTGCCTTCAACATCGTCTTTCAACATGTGATTACCCATAGCTAACACAAGAGATATCATACATTGCAGGAACAGAACAGAATTCAGGTAATCAAACTTATCATTTTCATTTTCTGGGGTCGGCCACGGATTGTGATGCACCATGTTCAACCGTGTTCACCGGATTCATGGCCCATTTTACTGATGATGCGATACATGTTTTAGTGCAGCATTTATGGATTTTGAACTTTTTTTTTGTCGATAACGTTCAATGGGGAGACTCGATTGCATAAAGTCCTTGGTGGATCATCATTTTCGGAGTTCGAAATGAAAGTTGTCAGTATGTGGAATAAGTTGATCAATAATGCCATAGCATATACATATTTTGTTGGAAGTTTGACAAACTGCGTTTTGGAGTGTGAAACTGATTATGAAAACATGATCAATGTTTGCAAAATCTGTTCTCATCATCTTGTGTTTATTGAAGTCAAGAGAATAGTCAATCGTAGGGGTGGGTATGTTCCAACTGGGGACATTACAATTACTGATAGTCTATTGGATCATCACAATTATCCCGTAGAATGTGCACAGGACAACCATAACCATAGTAGAAATCAATCGATTGGGATAGGAATAGATATTATGCAACAGTCCCCTGCACTTGCAAACCATTCAACTACCCGTATCAAACAGTCTAAGCTTCCATTCAGGAGTAATAAGAAATGTTCAGTTGAGAGTAATTGTCAAGAATTTAGTGGTCAAGGTAGTTTGCCCTCTTTTGATATATGCCCTGCAATAGATTGCATACCATTGTTATCGGACTCTTGGAAATATATCATGGATGGTGGGATTGGCACGGTATTTGAGGGGGGTACAGCCGGTTTTAGGTCGAGCTTGATTAAATATGCTTCGGTGATGGGTTTTAGGTATAAGTTAAAAAAAAACAGTCCAAACTATATGCATGTTGTGTGCAATGAAAGGGTGTCCAGTGATTGTGAGTGGTTTATCAAGGCTAAATGTAATAAGTTGTCCCTAGTTTTTGAGATATACAAAGGACACTTTGCACACAAATGCTTAGGCCAATCAATTTTTCACAACAAAAAACGATTTGGGCCAAAGATAATAGGACAGTTAGTTGACGATGTAATAAAGGCTAAACCTTCATTAGGAGGTGCAGAAATAGTTGAAATGGTTAGGGTTAATTATGGATTAGAAATACCATATTACAAGGGGTGGCGCACGTCGGAGGTTGTGAGGAATAATCTGTTTGGAAGCTACCAAGATTCATACGATCAGCTACGGTGGTATTCAAATGCAATAATACGTACAAATCCAGGTAATCCAATGTACATTCAATATTATATGACTTATTGCTAATTAAGCTGGTTATTTAGAGGCAGTGTAATAATATCTAAATGTATGTTTTCGGATATGACCTATTACCTGCTGTTTACATGTATGAGATGTGTTTCATGGTTTATAAACCATACTCAATGAATATAAGTCATGTGACTATCTGTTTTTAGGAATACACTTCCTTGCGATATGGACAATACATATGTCTTGCCAGGAAATGGACAATGAATATCTAATTATATATTATTTTTATGAACGTGGAGTTGAATGGAATATACATATGTGTTTCTTAGTTTAGGAACCTCACTAAGTTGTGTGTATTAAATGAAGTATATGGTAGTCACTGTCAGCATTTTTCAGTAAATACAACCAACAAAGATGTATTAGTTGATGCTGTTCACTACAAGCATATAGATTATGCTAGCTATATAAGATGTGTTAATTGTTGTGGTTTACTAAATTAGAGTTAGTATTATTTTTTATCTGAACACACTACAAATTTCAAACATCAACCTAAAATATTTATATGAAAATAACATAATACATTTATCACCTTTTACAGTATAATGTACTGAAGAAGCAACAAAATAAAAACCACACTAGTTGTAATACACACACAATCCATACTGCCAAGTAGTTACATTATCACATACAACACTAGTTGTACTACACACACAATCCACATGTGCTTTAAAATAAATTAAGATAAAACAGCAGGGGAGGTGTACCCCACATGATAAATTGATCCATCTTGCTATAAAATACCCAGAAATATACTGGGTTTTTTGCTTTATCATAGAACATTTTTTTGTAGCATATGTTATTAGTTTGCATTATATTTCTATTTTATTTAAAAAAAGTTAAGCAAATAGTTTAAATCATGCACATGACCTTTATTACCTGTTTGTATTATGTTCTGTCTCGTAGGGAGCATTGTAGAGTTGGAAACACACCCACAGTCTAATGTATTTGAGCGTATATTCATTGCCTTTAAAGCGTGTTTGGAAGGGGTTAAAAGTTGTCGACCCATGCTATTCTTAGATGGCACGTTCATGCAGGGTCAGGCTCGGGGTATTTTGTTATCTGCAACGGCAAAAGACGGTGACAGTGGTTAGTTGAATCGTGCATCTGACATATGTTTGTATATTCACTAAATGGAAGCATTCATAACATGTCAAATTTAATATGTGGTCACCAGGCTTGTACCCGGTTGCATATGCGGTGGTGTCTACAGAAAACACAAATAATTGGTGTTGGTTCCTGACCAAGCTGCGCGATGTAGTCACTCACGAGAAGGAGATGATTTATGTATCCGATCGGAACCTCGAATTGATTGCTGCTATGCAGATTGTATTTGAAAGACCCCAACATTTTTTTTGTCTTTTTCACCTACTAGGAAACCTTAGAGGGCGCTTTGCGGGTCGACTTGGCAAATTGAAGAGGCATAGGATGCTTGCTCTATTTAAAGAGTGTGTATACGCGCCGTGTGTATCCACGTTTGACCAAAGGATTGGTCTTTTTAAGGAACTTGGGGGCAGTTTGGCTGATGCATGGCTTGCCGATCTCCCATATGAGAAGTGGTCAGTTGCACATTCTCCAGATATAAAACGGTATGGTGAAATGACGTCGAATGCTGCCGAGTCATTTAACATGTGGATCAAGGATGCAAGGGGGCAGCCTATTACCAACATGCTTGATTATATACGGTCAGGTAATGCCCATATCCAGTACATCTTTATTTTATATACATTGCACCATGACTGCTTTCTTTTTGTTGAATGTTTTATTGACACAAATGTTCCATATGCAAATAGAGATTAGTCGATGGCACGTTGAACGTAGAGAGAAAAGTTGCACGTGGACATCGATTTTATGCCCCACCAAAGAGAAGTTGTGGCTTGAACAAGCCGAACAATCCCGCACCCTAAAGGTACACCAAAGATCAGATTGTAAGTTTGAAGTTGACTCGTTCCCTTCAGTTGTCATCGACTTACTGCAAAGGACTTGCTCCTGTTCCAGGTGGCAGACTATCGGGTTCCCTTGTGCGCACGCGACGGTTGTCATAATGAAGCATGGGACAAGTGTGGTGGACTATGTTGACAAGTACTACCTTGCCATTACATATCGGAAAAGTTACATGCACAGCGTCCAATCTATCCCCGAGACTGAAAAATTTGAGATGTCCGGTCCACACACGTATTCGGATGAAAAGGTACTGGCACCCATTTTTAAAGTTTAGCCTGGTCGACCGAAGAAAGTCCGTATCAAATCATATGGAGAATTCTAAAAAAACAAGAAGCAAAGGTAGGAGAATGACATGTATGAGCTTTTGTTGCTAGTCACCCCATATAGGTAGCTTTGCAGGTACTGATAAATAACTAGTAGATTTGATTTGAATGGAATATTGTAATCTTTTTATCTTAATTGTCGCATGGAATTTGGATGTAGGTGCCTGGCATGATACAATTATATATGTCAAATTTTCAGACTACCTGAAGTAACTAATTATCTGTCATATATATGAATTTTGTTCACATTAAACATTTAGCATGCTCAGACCCTGAAATGCATTGTATTGAGCAAGCAAATTTGATTAACTTAAATTACAAACTAAAATAAGGAGGCTAGGAACAGGTACATTACTACAGAACAATCGATGTTTAATAGGTTGTTTACAACTTGAATGCAATAGCTAGTTGAACGAGCAAACTTAGATCAACCTTGCTATGAAAAGTAACATTGCAACGAAAACTATAGTCAGTATGTTACCCAGGAGCAAAGTACATAGTGTTATTTCACACTTTCTGCTATCACGCAATGCATTATCCGGACGGATGTAATCCGGCCGATCGGCTCTTATTCCTTGATCCGTCTCGCTCTCAACAGAACCCCACTCAATGGGAATGCACCAATGTGAGAAAGAATGCTTGGGGCAATGGTAGTAGAGCCTGCCCGGATTGGTGCTTGTCTCACTCAAATAAATAAACGTTTGTTGGCCGCATTTTTGATATGCCGACTTTGTATACCTGGGATACGCACGAGAAAAGGAGTTTGTGCTTGAGGAAGATATTGGATGTGCCAGAAATATGCACAGTCAAGATGGATGTTAGCATGGAACTGTGATGTGCTGAAGGGGTGCTTTCTTATTAATAGGGCGTGGGAGCTAGTGCATCTGAATAAAAAACTGTCAAATTGGGTGTGTAACGGCTATTTTGCACATCCAACGGTCACATTACATATTTTATATAAAAGCACATTTTTTTATAATATTTTATCATGTAACCATGAACTTAATATGGTACTACTTATATATATATATATATTATATTACTTGTAGTATTATGTAATCTATAGTCTTGATTCATTGTATATATACATACAATGAATGTAGCATACATGCATACGTATTAACGAGGTCACTTTATATATAAATATAATGGCCTAATCAATTTTTGTCAGTGTATGTATTTATGTAAAAAGAATGTAGGAATTAATTTTTAAAAAATGTTGTTGTACATAGTACATACACATATAGTGTAGTATATTGGACTACACTATGGTTTTACCCATAATTAATTTTCATAATATACAAAGTACACATATGAAATCACCTTAGGCTTCATTTGATTCGTTAGATAATTTAACATAAATTAAATTATCTTATCTAATTTGATATTTGGTCTAATGGACAAAGATTCAAGATCAATAAAAAGACCACAACTATATTTTTAATTATCTTTACAATTTTTGTTAATATTATCATATAGAAAGGGTTTGATAACAATCTAGTGTTTTATCTTTACTATGGGATATGGTCATAATATATTGTAAAGAGGAAAAATAATTCACTTTATTTTTTGTTTTATGATATAGAGGGCAAAATCGTCGATTGTTTTTTTTTTTAACCACATAATAATACTATTCATAATTTACCCACATAGTAACTGTATCCATCAATTATGTTATGTTATCTAATATGTTAAGTTATTTCAAATAAAGATTTACAAAGTTTTTCAGTTATGGTGTCATCGTAATTTCTGTAACCATTTAGTAGAATTGAAAAGAAGTTTACGAATTGCATATGTTAGAATTACACACACATTTGTACATATTATATACTAGACATATAATAGAGTATAAGTCTGAACAAAAAAGATTTTGTTTAAAAAATTATGAATCTCAAAATCTATGTTAAAAAGTCGTGCCCCTAAACCCCCTAACAATAGAGTCTATTGAATTACCCATGCCCTACACCATTACTCAGCATGTATACTCTAGTACCCATATATTAAAATACCAAGGAAATATATATATTCATGAGTTATTTTTCTAACCTTTGGTCAACACAAGTACCCGTCTTTTAGGAAATCACTCACGTCTTATACCACAGGCACATCAAACTGTATGTATTTGGTGGAAACATTCCCCAAAGATAATTCCTACATTCCACTAAAATATAGACACATGTCAAATTAATATTGGGAAACAAGAATTATACATCTTCGTTGAGGTATGGGGAGATTTGTCATGTCAGTTGGAAGACTACGTCTTTTTCCCGCCTATTAAAATTTTATGGCGCCAATTCAATGGTAAGGTAATTTTCTTGTATTATATATGGCCCATCGACTAGTACAAATATCACACACACAACTATTTAAAAAACACATTATACTATACAAGTTGGCAGAACTTATCCAAGATGAAGCTGCTGGTGCTCCTGCCGTCTACGTATGTTGGGGGACCATTTTTCCGGAGGAAGTCATGGTGGATATCTTATCAAGGATTCCACTGGTGCCGTTGACCCAATTCAAGTTGGTGAACAAGGGATGGCTTTCACTGATTGAGAGTGATTTCTTTGTCCTTGATCAGCATCAAGAAAAAATGAAGGCTATGAATGCGACTGGGTTCGTTTTGCAATCTCAATACGGTTTCTACACCTTGAGTTACAAGGCACCGAGGGCAGGGCAAACTAAAAATTATAGGCTCACGCTCCCAGACGACCCAGGGGAGTACGTGCTTGCATGCTGCGATGGGCTGGTCTTTGTGTGCAACCTGGAAGATACCTTCTACCTTCGTAATCCAACCATTGGTGAGGTATGCTCTATTCCACCAGACTTTATTACATTCCCTCGAGAGGCTACTCATGCTCAAGTGTTTTATGGCATTGGTCGTGTTCCCCTGAGCCATGAGTACAAAATCATGCGTATTGCTTTGTTCAACACTAAGGAGTTCTGGTCCGAGGTTCGCTGCTTCTCTACAACTACCAAACTTTGGAAACGAGTTCGTGATTTCCCATTCGACAACCCTATTTCCGGTCCGGGTGTCTATGTTGGCGGCCGCCTCAACTGGTTGGTGACTAACCAGTTGCTTGCTAAGAGCATTGCTACGTTATGTTGTAGGGATGAAACTTACGCGACCATCTCTCTCCCACGTCAATTTGATCTTGTCCAAACCTTTGGTGAGATTGCATCCCTTGATGATCAAAAGATATGCATCTTTTCCACTATATGTGTGTCCTTTGAAATGTTTGACTTGTGGATTCTTGAGGAGTACAACAACACTGAGTCGTGGATCCATCTTCACTTCGCACCGGGTTATCCACTTTCATATGAGGAATTCATTTTGGGCATTCAACAACTGCGTATGCTCAAAACCGATGATCGAGTTATTTTGCTTCGTGTCGAACCATGGGGAAAGTTCGTTGAATACGACATCATCGATCAAACATGCACTGTTTTTCCGGCCCCAAATTGGGAAGAGGAACTGTGCTCTGCATTCCCCTTTGTCCAATCACTGATTTCACCCATTCACATGTTGGCCAACTAGCTAATGGATGCTACTCTTTATCAATCTTAGAGAGGCATTGCAATACCCATCAGTGTGGTTGCACCTCTGTTTTGCACTATGATTGATAAGTGTAGCAATCATTCCTTTTGCCTAGAATGCACAACTACATGTGTTTGCTTCCATTATGGGTTATTATGTTGTAAGCTGCATGTGTAATCATCCTTTTTTGCTATATAAAGACTATGTTGTTCTACATTTACATTTTTTCACATGGTTATTATGTGTTCATGTTACCTATCCACATCCTAATTTATTTCAATACATACATAATTTCTGCCAAAAATATTAAATATGCACTAATACAATGTGCACTCATATAAAAGATACACATTCAAACACTTAGTTATCATATAATGTGCACTAAATAACTCCTTATAATAACACTTTTATGTCCTCAAAAGTATAAGAAATACACAATAGTATAATGAACTTTACTATATATAATGTGCATGGTATATTATACTTTCGGGTCAACCTCAGCCTCTGCTGAAATGGCACTAGCATTCTCATCAAAAAAGGATTTCTACTAGACGGGTGTGAGGGTGTCCAGGAACTGGAGTAGAACTGTGCAAGTCATCCTGCATAATCAGAAACATAAACGCAAATCAGGAAGACACAAACAAAATTGCAAGAAATACTAAGTCTCATTGTCAATAGGTTAATAAATTTGGAGACAACATTAACCAAATTTGTGAGCTGGGAGCATTAACAACTATGGTCGGCAGTGGAAAAAGATTAACACAGATAATTCAAACAGCAAACATGCTAGGCCCAGAGATTCCTGAGATAAACTATGTACTGTCTACAACACGTAAGGTGGAGCATACTAATCATTAACTTCCAAGGCTCATTATATAATCAAATTATGTTATATTTTCAACAGTTATAACAAAAACAGGCACCAGGATGAATATGCAGGATCAGACCTAAGCTCCTCTTCAGAAATGAACCCATTCCCACTCTTATTTCTTGCAAACTCTGCAAAAGTTGACCCAAACGCCATGGACACCACCGCCGCCGTGGTTGAACAACCCACCAACCGAGCTCAGTGAACCCTCCACAGTAGGTGGAGCAGGTCCGCTCCTATACAAATTCAACTCCTTTTCATGATCATGAGCTTCTTGCCTCCTCTGGAGCAAGAAACCCATCTCATTTTCATTATTTCCCATAAAATGACATGTGACACTCATTGGCAGCATAAAATGCAGCATTCAATCCACAATTAAAACAAAATTCATAAATAAATTATGGTTTATGGCTCCGGTATAACAAAATTCACAATAGTATAATGAACTTTACTGTATAATGTGCATCGTATAATACACCACTGCTATAATAGTATATTATACTATTGTGCAATTTCACAATACTTTTATCCATACTACATTACGCACGAGAACATTTAATTATCCATACTACATTCAATACACACATTATACTATATCTCATACTATAGTAGACATCTCAGTATTCAATTAATCGTCATGAGATGGACATGCTGCTCAATCACCACACCTGTGTACACATGACACTTCACACTCATTGGCAGCATAAATGCATCATCAATCCACAAATACCTACATTAAATTACATCATATAATGTCCATACCAGCGCAGTTCAGGTGACTACCTAATTAACATTAAACTAGATCAAGTTGTTAGCCTAATACTTAACTACCATCACACTGGGTTTATATTACCACACTTCAAAAACTAGCTTACGATGGTTCATCAATGTAGCCATCATGCATTATACAAAATACGTTCAAAAGGTATAACTCAAGTCTTCATTCCCCAACCTAAATAAGATACCCCATCATGTTCCGCCCGCAAAGTCAACAGCTATTGGATCAGTGAACCACTCCACCATTTTTTTCCTGTACCCGCCGGAGTCATTAGATGAAAAAAACCTTTTTCAAACTACTTGAAGCCTTGATCTCCCTTTCCATGAGATAGCAGATAACCACCCCACAATCTACCGAGCCGTCACCCTGCTGTGGACAACCACCCGGGGTCAACAGAGTGTCATCCGATGTAAGCAAAGGATGTCCACCACTTTGATTCTTAAACGTAGCCTTCAGGTGCAGGATAACAAAGTCAACCTGAAACATGATCACATTTACTTCATTACTTTATTACTTTATATTGCACAATGTATAAACAACAACTATGTTTATACAATCGGGACTTACTATTACTTTTGCCCGTTCCCAGTGGATATCTTTACAAGCACGTCTCCTTGTTTGCATCGAATTGCAGTGTTCCCATTGGCAGCTTCGAAGGTCCATCCTCAGTAAGGTCCAGTGTAAATCTGATAGAATTGGGAACAATAACACATCATCTCGTCCCACTTGCTGGAGACGTTCAACCACTAACTTTTTCAGGTTCCTGTTTTGTCCAGACGTAGCATTCTCAATGAAATCCTACAATACAACAACACATATACTACTATGTAAATTATTACATCACACTTACCAACGGGGGAACATGAATACACCTCAATTTGAGCTGTTATTTAGTTACAGTGTACATACCCAACAAGTAGACAAAAAAATAACCACGCGTGCCGCAAGCTTTTCATTCCGGTATACTTGGTATAGCCGAATGCCCCAGGAATCAACAACCTACATATTAAAAACATGCCCCCCCCCCCCCCCAAAAAAAAAAAATCAATATACACACTCTTCAAATTACAAGTGTGTCATATGAATACAATAGGAAGAAACATGTGCTTAAATAATAATATATATAACCGATCCATACCACGTTTGCGACGCATTCATGATGCAGAAGTGCTAGTACGTCCTTCATGTATACAATGCATATTGCATCACCAGATGACCATATGTTCACCAGATTTGGGCTTGCATTTTTAGACAAATATATCAGTTTATCAATGATTTCATATAGTATAATGAATGTTTTCTACAAAAAACGATAATTGCTACGCATATTTGTGATATACTATATATAAGATACGAATAAAGATATCATCAACTTACTCTAATTCTGCACCTGCCCATAGTTCTTCAAGCACACCCTTAGTAGCTTGAGATGTCTTCTTTACAGCAGGACAGCGCACATCCCACCGCATTTTTCGGTTTTTTTTCCCCTCATGCGCTGCCACTAGCTCTGGTGTGTTCAACTGGGGTGTCCTTTCAACTGCCTTCCGGCTTTCTTTCTGGGTTCTGGTTTTTACTCCACGTGTTACTGTTCTTGGTGACACAACAGCCTTTGTCCGTGTTCTTTTTTCCTCTGGCGTGGTCTGCTCTTCTTCCCCATCAATGCAATCAAACAACCTCAGTTTGTCAGATAGGTTATGAGTCATCTTGCACAGCTTCTTCACATTCCCTTCAGATATACATAGCTTCTCCGCCAAGTCTATCTTAGCTAGGTTCTCTTCATTTTCCAAAATTTGAGTAACCGACGGATCTGCCAACTCTTCTATTCGTGTGTTCAATGTGCTCACCTCACCCTTTAGCCTGCCAATTTCCATTTCCCGATCTGCCAATGCCTTCATCTGCACCTCACTCATTCTTTTCAATCTTGCTTCGAAATCTGTAGTGATCTTTAAAATGGTATTTTCCCTCTCTTCAATAGCCCTCACACTACGTATTAACTCATTTTTCAACCTATCAATCTCTTCCTTTCCCAGCACCCTTTGTCCCTCAGACCCCACGCTCATTGTTTGTTCTGCAACCCTTTCTCTACGTGAGTCACTAATACGGCCTTGTACGTCAGTACGTACTCCCATATCTACTGACTTCACATTATCCCTCTCTTTAGGCAATTCTGTGCCTGCAACCCCACCATCTTCTTTGCACGTCCCACCCTCTGCACTATCAATTACTGTATTCAAATCCTCAGTAGTTTCAGCCACTGTTGTACACATATCATCGAATCCATCAATTGACAAATTGTTTCCTTCAGTTGCGTCCGTCTCATCATGGTCATCATCACCTTCAATGCCTATACTCACTACAGCTTCCCTTTGCCCACACGTGTTCACATCACAGGTTGTAACTGATTCTACACCTTTTGTCATTTCTTCTCCAAGTTGATTCCTTGTTGAATCATCGTCAAGTTCGATAGTTGGGTAAACTCCGTCATCACCATCGGGTTCCATCCTACTACTGCTCTCACATATCCTTGTGTCGCTGCCCGTCCGTCCTGTGTTTTCACGAAATGTCTTATTGCTCCTCCAGAATGTCAGCATTGACCGCACTTTATCCTTCTCATAACATTTTGGTCGCAAATTAAGCTTTGGTGCCTGCAACCAATGGGACATTTGTACGTATTGAATCCATACTACATTAATTGATGCCAAGTGAAATGAAATGACAATAGACACATATCAAAACAGATTTGAAAGACTTACCAAAGGCATTCTGAGTTTATGCAACTTTATTCGCTGAAGCCTCTCATTCAACAAGTTCAGGTCCCACTTTAACATCCTCGGGAATGCATCCTCATCAGCTGCCTCTACTATGTCAAAGTGCTCACAAAACCAAAACTGCATTGCAAAGTATGAACGACCATCATATCATGTTAGTTTGTAAATATATAATATACTAAAGACAATATACTTACTGGCAGCAGCATCACACACCCTGCAACCTTTAAATTATCACTTTTTTTCAGCTGACCAACCAATATATCTACTATTACAGTACACCAGTCGTATTCCCAGATGCAATCCACATCTTCTAAAAATATAGTGTAGTGCCAGGGCACTGACAAATTACGACTTGGACAAAGCAACGATGTCATCAAATACAGATGTGTTAACCTTGCAACATCTGCATCACATTCATTGTATTTCATTTTAACAATTCCAGCCAACTTTTCGAACACGCGGTGCTTTAATAGAACGTATCCACCTTCTTCCTCTCCCAACTCATCTGAAAAACATCTCCGCACCTAGGGCGTCAGGTTGTACTCCTTCATCCTTAGTGGTACTGGCTTCACACTGCCACCCACACCCAAAATCAAACTCACATCCATGGTTGATAGCTGGACCTGATGTCCCCCAATAAGGAAGGTCCTAGTTGGAGCATCAAACTTGGTGATAAGATTACATAAGTCCTCTTCATATTTCCACCAACGCGTTCGCTGTACATTGTAATCAACTCTGAGAAGTGCGCTGACCAGTAACCAGAAAGGTGTCTTCTTTATAACAGCCAATTGCCTTTCATTCAATCGAAGACTTTGCATTTCTCTTACGGTTGTCACCAGGTTGCTCCTAAAGTGGGTTACACCATGCTCCAAGGACATATGTCCTACACGTTATTACAATTATTAGTCAATATACCACATCACTTTTACACATTCAGTTTTTCTAAATATTTAAAACAGAGATTATCATACCAAAGAAGTTTTGGGGGTTTCTATCCCCACTGCTCCATTCTGATGTTGAAGCATCTAGAAGCTCATCGACCACACCTTTACTTCGTGCTGGCTTCCCACATTCAGATACTGCATCAACCATATTTACCTTACCAATCTTCCGCTTACGATGAACCCAAGTTACAGGCTTTCTGTTATCTGCGTACAATACTTATATGTTCATAAAGTAGCACTTACATTCATATTAAAAAAAAATACTCACCACGTCCATCAATACTAGTCTATAGGCCTTTAACTTGTACGTCTATAAGATTAAACTGACCTTCGTTCAATGTCTCACGTCTTGATCCCATCCCTGTGTCCCCTATTATAGTAAAGACACTCAATTCAATTGAACATGGTATATATATATATATATGGAACATTAATTCAGCTGCTATGAAATTGCCACTCAAACAACATAACGAGCGAATGGAAAACTGCCCCAATGTACAGTACGTACCTTTGGAGGCCTTGTACATGCCTTTTCCACGGCAACGTCGTATGTCCATCGCTGTCACACGTAGTGTGGTATGTGTTTTACGTTAGATATGGATCAATATGTGTAGAGGTTCATAAAGTTTCACATACATTAAAGTTTCATAACCAAAAACTTATGGAGGAAATGAAAGTTATTATCTAGTCTCCACTCAAATTCATATATAATTTTTGGGAAAACCAATTTTTACCCCTAAACAGAAGGTGAAAAGAGAGTGAACATCTTCATGGCCATAACAAATTTCCTAGAGTAAAGGGTCAGAAATTACACAAGCAAACACTAGCATTAACAATTCAACACACTGCTCATAACTGCGCTGCTGCACCTAAATATGAATATTTATGAGAGGTGGAAGAAGTTGACATGAAATTTGTTTTACAAATTACAAAGGTGACAATAAGATCTTGTCAAAGGCTTTGGATACTGCCACACCAGTGTTGTTCACTACTGCAGCTTCTGAATGCCTGAGAAATTGATGAATGTGTAATTCTGTAATCGTTTTTGTTAACTTTCTTTACATTCTAGCTGTAAAATGTCATGTTCCAACTGTTGGTGTGATGGGTAGGGACGTAGGGCTTTACTAAGAATTTGAATTTCCTTGTGGATATAAGCAGTATAGTATTATTTCCATACTTAGATTTCAATGGTAAATGTTAATGTATTTTAGCATATACCATAAGAAAAATATTTCTGCTCTCAGTTTCACCCTCTATCATTTGCTTTTCTATAGAATACAATAAGTGCTTTCTGAAAAATATTCCTTACATTTAAGAGTATCGTGAACTAAGACCCATACTGTCTCTTCACCCAATTCTCAACCAAGAACAACACTAAACATTATAAATATCAAAATCGAAACATGCATTTTTTTAAACTTACCACTCTGTTTCGGACCCCGTCGATCTATTCTGCCCCTCTTTGAAGCCACAAAACAATGTTCTTCACTGTCTGAATCCTCCGGCTCCATTCGCCGTCTCATTCCCCCTTTCTAGTTCACAAACCCTAATAACATATTGCCATTGTAAAATGAGTCGTTTATCCACACGCGATACCAGACAATTCGAAATATTACTTTTAATCGACCATTTTTTTCATTTAGATCATCAAACACATGTACCTTTCCATTTTAGGGTTTTCTTATACTAGTTTTCAAGGTAAGAATATTCACACACGTAAAAATAATGTAACACAATTTTCCATAGAAACCATATTCATACCTTCTCGAACCTGCGATTCTTCCTCCACCGGAGCGTCGATTGAAGAAACTTGCTCTCTATGATACCTCGAATCGACAACGAAAATGGGGTTTAAACTCTGAACTTTATTCAAACAGGGATTGCGTAAGGGGGGGTATGGAAATTGATTTGACCAGAGCCTCAACTTTATCAAACTTTTTCTGCCTTGGTCTAGTCATAGCAGATGCTAGGCCGGCTAGTCCTCTCAGAAAATTAATTAAAATTGGAGCCTTTAGTTAACATAATTTTTTGGCCTCCGTTGTAGGGAAAAAGGTGAGGTGTCCTTAGATTTAATTTAGGTTTACAATGTGGCCTTATATGTGGTTTTCCCTAATAATAAAGCAATTAACATATTACTTTTAAAAAAATATTTTATATTTTTATAAATAATTAAATGAATAAAAATTCTCATATGATATAATTTTTTATTATAAATTTTTAATA
>JAPKLY010000333.1:156302-208053 GCA_026898435.1 Prunella vulgaris | reverse complement strand
ATTAGAAAGGACTTTTGATATGATTTACTCACTTAGTTACTATTTTTTAGACTATTTTACTATTAGATTAGTATAGATTATCGGCATATGAACAGTTGCATTTGGATAACAGCAATTCTTCAATTATGTTACCTTTCAATTGCATTGTGTAGATTGGGGGATTTGATTCTCCCACAACTTATGTTCCAATTGTCAATTCTGTCTCCTACGAAGGATTGAAGCACTTGATGAGGTAGGGCAAAAGATCTATTAAAAATTTAAAGGAGCTCAAAAATTATAATACCCAAAAAATAATTTATAATATTCAAATAATAATTTAATGCCAAAAAAATAATTTATAATATTTAAAAATAATTTATAAATAAATAATTACTAAACAAGTAATACTCAAAGAACAATTTATCATACTCAAAGAACAACTTATAATACCCAAAGAACAATTTATAATACCCAAAGAATAATTTGTAATACTCAATGAACAATTTATAAATGAATAATTGATAAATGAATAAACACAAAAAATAATTTATAATACCTAAAGAACAATATATAATACTCAAAGAATAATATATAATACTCAAAGAATAATTTATAATACCCATAGAACAATTGCTCAATTTTCCCATGAATTATTTGGATCTCCTTTTTAGTTTAATTATTTACTTTTTCTTGGGGTATTGTGAGTTGGTCTTGGGATATTATAAATTATTCTTGGGGTATTGTGACTTGTTTTTGGGGTATTTACTTATATTTATTCTTAGGGTATTGTGATTTGTTTTTCGGGTATTGTTATTTGTTCTTTGGGTATTGAGAATTGTTCTTGGGGTATTTACTTAGACTTGTTCTTGGGGTATTGTAAGTTGGTATTTGGATATTTACTTACACTTATTCTTGGGGTATTGTGACTTGTTCTAAAAGTATTATAAATTGTTCATGGGGTATTATATGTTCTTATTGGGGTATTTTTGTATAGAGTTGCTCTTGGGGTATTGTGAATTATGCTTGGGGTATCATAATTTGTTCTTGAGGTATAATAATTTGTTCTTTGGGTATTATAAATTTATAAAATTTTAAAATAATAAGTTTAGCCCATATTTTTTTTAAAAGTTATATATATATATAGTATTTATTATAAGAAAATTATATATAAAATTGTTTCTAAGTGCTACTCTATTACTGACCTAGGATGTAAAGGAATCAGATGTTTCTTCTTGCAACATTAGAGAGCCACGAGTAATGAATAACATCTACTTGGCGCTTGGCGGCCTGAAACTTTATCCCTGTTACAATATTCAGAAGATATGTGTTCAAGTTGATGGTTAAATTTCTCTGTGTCTATTCATCGGTGAAAGTCGAGACAAGGCTTACCTTAGTAAATCTGCCACCTGTAGAATACCCTAAGGCTCCATTTGGATGGATGGATGAATTTAAAAATGAGTGGATTTAAACAAAAATACATGTAAAAAAGAATACATTTTAAGTTAGGAATTATAAAGATATGGGAGAGAAGTAAAAAAGTAAGAAAAATGAGAGTTGAAAGAGTGGAGATGAGGAATTTCACAAATGAAATGGGTTTCAAGAGGATTTAGAATTCCTCAATTTTAAACATAAAATGGAATCTAAGTATTTGTAAATTCATGGAGAGAATAATTATTTGTGAGTGAAATCCTTGGATTTCAAATCCATCCATCCAAATGAAGCCTAAGAACAATTATTAATACCCAAAGAACAATTTAGTTATACCCCAAGAACAACTTCTTAATACCCAAAGAACAAATATTTGCAATACCCCAAGAACAACTTGATATACCAAAAAACACACAGTGCGGTGTGTTTCTGGAAAAAGTAAATTAAATTTAAAATTGAAATAAAATCCAAGTGCATACCATGCACCCACCCAACGGAAGTATTTGTGTAATTCATATGTAAAATTCGTCTCATCAAATTATTATCAAACTAAATATCATCTATATATATATATATATATTTATTTATTTTTTCAAAAGTTAATTTTTTATACAATATAAGAGCAAAATGTGTTACAATAATAGATATTATTTTTTAAAAAATATATATTTATTGTTATAGAATAATTTTTTTTTAATTTTACTACTAAATAAAATAATATACCTAAATTCAAAGAGACGGAGAATAAATTATGAAATGCATATTTATTCTAATAAAAATGCATTTTCCTTATAATGACACGTGTTTGCCATGTAGTAACATAAAATGGGAGCAAATGTGTGTTATTGTACACATACAAATATTTATTTGTCCTTATACAAATATATTTAGCCTTATAATAACTGGAGTCGACAATTTGAGCTCAATTCGATGGACATACCCAGCCTACCTGAGGTAAGTATGAACTGATTTTAAAATATAGAATCCCAAAAAATTGGGCCTAATGGGCTCGAGCCATTTTGGCCGGACAGGCCATGGATAACCCACTTTGCCCGACTTAATATTTTACCATTAAAATTTAAATTCAAATAAATTATATACAATATAGAATATAGTGCATTAAATGTAGCGCCCCAAATCTAAATACAAATAAATATCTTGAATTCGAGGTGCTACTGTTGTTACAGAAATTGAACTATTTTGTTAAAAAACGACACACACACACACATATATATATATATGTGTATATCGAAGGAGAAGTTTATGGAGCGGAATAAGTGGGTGTTGTAATTTTAATAGACATGTCTGACAATTATGTCTAGAGTTAATGTTGGTCCCAAAGACAGGTTTAGGAGAAAGAAACGCAAGTTCAAGTCTAGAAGGGGGGGGGGGTTGAATAGACTTGAAAGGTTTCAAAACTTTTTCGTTTTAAGCCTATATATAAAATCAGCAGACTACTTTGAACGCAGTCTAGTTTTATAGAATATGTGCTGTGAAGTTTGTGCGGAAACGTTTTTAATAAAAATCTTTCAGAAGGTTATGTGCACAAATAAGAGCAGAAAGGTAAAGGGCAAGACACAAGATTTATAGTGGTTCGGACAAAAGGTCCTACTCCACTCTCCACTATCCAACTGGAATTGTGGGTCTCTCCACTAACTTTCTCACTCACTCACTCACTTGAGAGGAAAAACTCTCTTACAATAGTCTATGCTAGAATAGCAGTCGACTTCTAATAGCTTCTATAAAGCTTACAAAAGATTAATATGAAAGTATGGTGTTGAGTACGAGTGAAAATTTTGACAGAGTTTCGGCAAGCTTAAACGCGTGTAGATCGATTCATGAAATCTTCACTGGTACTCTTATTTATAGGTTCAATTCAACTAGTCGTTGGGATTGACTAGAGATCTGAAATCCCATAAGTTGGGAATCAATCACTCATCGGGATTGATTGAATCTTCTTCATGATTCCCAGAAATCTTCGCGATGCCCAATCAATCAAGTTTGTCCTCTTGATTGATTGGTCTTCTATTCAGGGAATCTTCTCGTTGTCGCAAGTCAACCCTAGTGTGATTCCGTAGAATCTGGGTGAAGCATAAGATTCCACCTGATCTGTCTCCTCAGCTGGTGTATCGGTCTGCTGATACTTAGACCTCAGCTGATGTGCACCTCAGCTAATGTCTTGGACTTCGTCTGGAATAAAGGTCCTTGATCCTTGTCTTGTCTGCGACATGCTCAGCTGATCTTCTGATATCAGCTGACGTGACTCCTATGATGTTCTACTCTAGGTACTCCGGTGTCAGCTGCTCAGGTCTTCTGTCTTCTGGAATCTGCTAAGTCTTCAAAGCCTTAGCTGGTCTTCTTCTCTATGATAGCTTTGGATCTTCTAGGCAGCAAGGTTTATTCCCCCTTACAATAACCTATCTAATCCTAACTATTCATTAGCTGACTAACAGGTTCAGCTGGTTCTATTACAAGCTGATTGGTTTATCATATCATCAAAACATCTAACAAGAATATCCTAACAAATTCCCCCTTTTTGATGATATCAAAACCAACTCAGTTGATCTCAAAGGATAAACATATTAAATCAAGATCAAAATAGGACAGAAAAGAAGATCTTTAGATAAGATCCCTTAGACAGAAAGTAAAGAGCACCTGACAACAAGAAGTTGTCTGGAATTTAAAAGTTTCATTAAACAAAAGAGGAATTACAAGAAAAACAACAACCTACTCACAGCTGACTCAGCTGGTCTATTACATTAAGGATTTTCTGCTGCTGACAGGTACTTGCATCCAGTCCAGAAACCTCTTTTCAATAGCCTTTAGAGTAGGCACTGATGTATCAGGGAGAGTTGGGAGAAAACGAGTCACCATGTCCAACCAAGTCCTTCGAATCTCTACCCAGTCGAGATTTCCACTGTCATCAGTGGGAGTAGGAAAGAGTTCAAGCTCGGGAAGTTCTGGTTGTGCACTGAGTTTGGCCATGACCTCAGTGATGAACTTAAAGAAGATTAGATAGTTCTCCTTCATCCAATCTCTGAACTCTCTGTTCTTCTCCTCAGCAGATCTGGTATCTTCTCCTCTAAGCACATAAAACTGGATGAATGCTCTGGCCTTGATCGTTCTCCAGAGTGAAATCATGGCTTCGTTCATGTCGGGAGTGAAGATCTCAATAGATCCATCAATCAGAGGTTCGTCTGATACAGGAACAAACTTACCCTTCTGTCTGCTCTGGGGCACTGCATTTCCTTCTTTCTTTAATCTCCTCTGATAGCGTCTCTCCAGTTGATCATTCATCTCACGCTCATGCCTTTTGTTTCTCTCCTCTGGAGTCTCTTTCTCTGCCATCTGCAGCTCTCTGGCGAGCTTCTCATCAAGCTCAGCGTTCATAATATGCTTCTGCTTCTCTCTCTCTTCAGCAACCTCCTCTTGCCTCTGCATAGCTTCATCTAATCTCTGATCTCTCATTTCTTGAGCTCGCTGCTGTGCCACTATTCGATCCTTAACATAATCTTCAACATTCTGGATCCTGGCTGATAGGACACCATTGTTGTCCACTAATAAGGCCTTCAGAGAAGCCATCTCAGCCTTTAAAGTGACAGTCTCAGCTTGCAGGGCAGATATATCAACTGAGTTCTTCTCTTCCCCCTTTTTGATATCATCAAAAGCAGACAAAGAGGGAAGGAATGAGGGAATCTTCTCAACAACAGATTTGAGGTCTGCTAGACCATCCTTGCAGTCTGCTACTTCTTTCTCCAGATTAGCAGTCAGTAGCCTGATCTTTTCAGATTCAGCAGAGAAGGAGGCATTAGCATCATCAAGAAAAGCTTTAGCAGTTTGTTCAATCCTCTTCCGAGTAAGGAACAGCTCCTTTCTAGTGACATACAAGCTTTCCTCAAGACTTTCCCTCAGCTTGTTCCGGTGGTCCAGCAGCACTTGGTGGACATGCTTCTCAATCAGATAAGGAGCAGCAGACTTGGCAGCCAGCAGAGTGGCCTTGACTTCCCTGATATGATCGTCAAAATAATCTTTCATTTTATTTAACATATCAAAAGTCACCTGGTCATCTAGAGAGATGACGAAGTTCTCTGCTGGTGGGATGAATTTGGATTCCACCTTTTCTGGGCAATCCAGAGCCACTCCATCCTTGAGCAATAGAGCCCGAGCCACTTGGCGAAGTCTTCAGGAGTTGTCAGCTGGGATGGAGCCTTAACCTCCAAGGTATCCATCAGGATCTCTTCCCAAGTAGTGAAAATAGCTTCACCCATCTCTTTTAGCAACTCTATGAAGAAGGTTACTGGACCTTCTCTCGCTTGTGCCCATGCGAGGCCATCAGCCAGCAGATCCTGGTAGGCTGGATAGAGGGTTATCTCTGGGATGTATAGGGAAAGGTGGGCGAGGGCAGTGATGACCATTCCTCGTTCAAGGGGTCCTTTTGAACGTAGGTGAGAGAGTCTAGCTTGTTGGGCAAGTTCAGTGGGGGAGTTGAGGTTGTCCAGGTTTATGGGTTCTTGGTTATGGGGTTGAGGGTCAGCTGATGGCTCACCAGAGGCAGCTACCTCCTCTGGTTCATTGCCAGCTGGGATTTGTGAGGGTGATGGGTCAACTGGAGGTGTAGAGTGTGTAGAGGTTTGGGATAATGGGGATTCATGAGGTGAATAGGAATGTGAGGGAATGTGTGTGGGATCAGATGAGGGAGTGGGTTGGGCTGACCTGATAGGCTGAGCTGCGATTGGTGAATCTGCTGGTGATACCTCTTCAAAGGATTGAACCACTTCAGTTTCAGCAACAGAAGCCTCTGCTGAATCCTCCTCATCAGCAGTGTCAGAGGCAGACTTCTCCTCTGAACTAGGTGTCTCTGCTGATTCCTCTTCTGCATCAGTAGGCTCATCTACAAGCAGAGTAGGTTTGGTTGCAGTTGACTTAGCAGCTGGGGATTTCTTCTTCAGACTGCTCAAAGGAGCAGTATCATCTTCATCAAAGGACAGCTTCCTTTGAACCGGGGTAGTGTCCCTCTTGGACTTCTTACTCTTCTGACCCTTTCCAGCAGGCTCAGTAGCCTTCCTCTTCTGCTTCTTCTTAGTACCAGCAGAAGGTCCTGGAGCAACTGCTTCTGAAGCAGCAACTGAATCTGAATCAGCATCTCCCAGGGTCTTGAGATTGCTTCCCCTGAGGAACTTGGAGCGGTTGTAGTCAACAACCCACTTGGCTTCCCATTCATGCTCCGACAGCAGATGACTCAAGATTATTGTAATCTTGGTAGCCATAGAGCATTTGGACTTGAGCTTGAAGATCTGCTGTCCGTTCACCATCTCACTCGCACATCTCTTTGACTCCTGCTCCAATCTGAGCCATAGCAGACTCACCCAGTTTGCTTGAACTCCGTCCAGGATAGTGCGAGCCACACATAGGCGGAGTTTGGTCAAGGCATCCAAACTCCCCTTCTCTGCAAGGATAACCTTGTTGACCACATCCATCAAGAACCTATATCTCCTCCTCAGCATATTCTTCTTTAGCCCTGAGGTTTTGTTTTGCTGGCTTCTCCTTGCCATCGTTTGGAACGTAATCAAATGCTCAGATTCTTTGTAGGTGTGGGGAAGGACACCAGTAGAGGAAAGACCAAAGATCTCAGCAGCAACCTCCTTGGTCAACACAACAGCCTCTTCATCCACAATGGATCCGATGGAGTTACCACTGAACTGCGCCTTGAGCAAGAACTAGAAGGCATAATAGTTCAACGTCTTGTTATCTGGTGGTTCCATGGAGATGAAAGTCCGCAGATTGTGAGTTTGAAGAAGATTCAGTATCTCTCTGATCTCTGGAACCCATGTTGTTTCATAATCGACACACATTTCTGCGTACATATTCTTGAGCAACTTCTTCCAAGCCTTGGTATCCATAGCTTCAACACAAAGGTTAGTAGCACAGATAATTCGAAGAGAGAATAGGGTAGATAGAAAATTTTGGAGAGGAAAGGTTTTCAGTGAAGAAGTTTATGAGTATTTATACAAAACGAGGGACATGAACAGTTTTTCCAAAAATAAAACCGATCAATTTAGATCGTGGATTGGTATGTTGCATCACATAAATCAATGGTCCAGATTAAATGACCTTTGAGATGTTTAGGGGTGATGCGTAGGTGTTAGGTTTCGAAAATGGTTATGGCCGCCAAAAATTTTGCCTTTTTGTAAAAAGGTAATGATTAAAAATTTTGTGAGGTAATTTGGGAGGTGAGAAATTAATTACCACTGACACCGAATTTTGGAAAAGTAATAAATCCCAGAATTTTCGGAAAATAAAAGATTTGATTGCCAATTTTCTAAAATCAATTTTAGAAATTAGGGATTTATCAAAGTTTTGAAAAGATTTTATTTTTCAAACAAATTTTATTTTAAAAGCATAAGAAGAGAAAACTTATTGAGTAGCTGACGTGGCAAAATCAGCTGATAAGAAGAATCCTCTAGTAAAACCTTTTCTACTCATCTGGGTCCTCTATGTCAGCTGATATGGGTCAGCTGAAGTGAAGTGACCTTGTCTGACTCTCATGACTTATACCTGAATCAAGTTAGAAATAACAAGATAGGAAAAAGACACGGAAGAAAAAAGAGAAATACCAGATCAGCTGACCAATAGCTGACCACCTAGAAAACCTTTTTCTGTCTTTCTAAAGAACTGCCTCTCCATCTACCATACCTAACTCAGCTACCAATTCTCTGAATCTTACCTCTGCTAAAGGCTTGGTAAGCACATCTGCTCTCTGCTTTTCCATGTGGATCTTCTCCATCCTGATGTCTCCCTTTTCAGCATGGTCTCTAAGAAAATGATGTCTTATGTCCACATGCTTACATCTGGTATGGAGAACTAGAGATGTTAAACGGGCTGGCCCTAACCCTACAGGGCCAGCCCTACAGGGCTCCGGGCCTAAACGGTCCCGGGCCTTAGCGGTTCATCCTTAACGGGCCGCTAAATGCTCGGACCTAACCCTAACCCTAGCGGTCCGCGGGCTAAACGGGCCACTAACGGGCTCGGGGTAATTTTTTTTTTTACAAATTTAAAATTTAATATAAAATAGAACTAATGATTTAATAACTAGAGTTCACACATCCCTAAAAGTTTTGAATTAATTGAGATCTAACTTATTTATTTATTTTTCTATTTTAATCTGTAGTTAAGTTATTACTTAATAATTAATTAGTAACTAATAATTAATAAAAATATAATTAATAAAGTTTACAATTACGTAACACAAGTGAGGAGAAATCAGGCCAGCCCACAGCCACAGTACACAGGCCCACGGCCCACACCTCCACAGCCCACAATCACATTCAAATTTAATTAACTTATATTATATATTAATTATTTAATTTAATTAAAAAAAACCGGGCTACCGGGCCAGCCCGGTTAACCGGCGGGCTAGCCCGTTTAGCCCGCGGGCTAACCGGTCCGGGCCAAAAAGGCCCTGTTTTATACGGGCCACCATATGCTCGGACCTAACCCTGTAAAAAATAGGGTTAAACGGGCCGGCCCGCCAGCCCGCGGCCCGTTTAACATCTCTATGGAGAACTGGGTTCTGAGTAATGGCTATTGCACTTGTGCAATCACAAAAGATGGGGATCTCCTCTGTGATCACATGGTAGTCCCTCAGCTGTTGTCTGATCCAGAGCAGCTGAGAATAGCAGCTACCAGCAGCCATGTACTCTGCCTTTGTTGTGGAAGTAGCTACTGAGGTCTGCTTCTTGGAGAACCAAGAAATCAGCTTACTTCCCAAAAATTGACATGTGCCTGAAGTTGACTTCCAATCAATCTTGCACCCTCCATATTCAGAATCTGAATATCCACTCAGCTGAAAGTTGTCATCAGCTGGGTACCAGAGGCCCAGATTGGAAGTACCCTTCAAATACTTCACAATCTTCTTTGCTGCTTCCAGATGAGACTTTTTAGGGTTTGCCTGAAATCTTGCACATACTCCTACTGCAAAGCTGATATCAGGTCTGCTGGCAGTGAGATACAGCAGAGAACCAATAAGTCCTCTATAGTGAGTCTGATCTACTTTCTCACCAGCCTCATCTGGATCCATGCTGAAGTTTGCCATCATTGGAATCTTAGCTTCTCTGCTGCTACTGACTCCAAACTTTTCTATCAAGTTCTTGACATACTTAGCTTGGCTGATAAAGGTTCCATTGGACATCTGCTTCACCTGAAGTCCAAGGAAATAAGTCATCTCCCCCATCATGGACATCTCAAATTTGCTTGTCATCAGTCTGCTGAACTGATCACACATCTTCTTGTTAGGGGAGCCAAAAATGATATCATCCACATAGATCTGCACCAAGAGGATATCATCTCCATCTTCTTTTCCGAACAAGGTCTTATCTATCTTACCTTTGCTGAACCCACTGTCCTACAGGAACTGTGATAATGTATCATACCATGCTCTAGGAGCCTGCTTTAGTCCATATAAAGCCTTCTGCAACCTCTAGACCTTGTTTCCAACTTCAAACCCTGGTGGTTGTTCCACATACACCTCTTCTGCCAGGATTCCATTTAGAAATGTTGATTTGACATCCATCTGATATACCTTGAACCCTTTGAAAACAACATAGGCCAGAAACAATCTGATGGCTTCTAGTCTAGCCACAGGAGCAAATATCTCATCATAGTCGATTCCCTCTGACTGTGAATACCCCGGGGCAACTAGTCTTACCTTTTTTCTTACACAACATCATTTTCATCCTTCTTGTTCTTGAAGACCCACTTAGTGCCTATGACTTTCTATTGTCTGGGCCTCTCTACTAGAGTCCAAACTTCTTGTCTTGCAAACTGGTTTAGCTCCTCTTACATGTCTACAATCCAATTTGGATCCTCAAGAGCTTCATGGATATTCTTGGGTTCAATCAGAGACACATAACAGCTGAACTAAGCACCTAAGTTTAGCTTTCTTCTGGTCTGAACACCTACACTTGGGTCTCCTAAGATCTGCTCAGCTGGGAAGTCAGACAACTTCTTTTTACCCCTCTGAGGTGCCATGGTCTGCTCCTCTTAGGTTTTGTCTGACATTCCCCCTTGGTTAGTGTCAGGAGTCATTGTGCCATCATCTGGTGCTGATGAGGGCTTATCAGCTGACTTGGGCTCATCATCTGAATCTGATTCAATCCTAGGTACCACTACCTTAATCAGATCTGGCTTGTCTTTCAGATTCAGCTGATCCATCTCATCTGCTAGCTTCTCTTTGTTGTACTCATGAACAGATTCATCAAATACAACATGAGGTGTCTCCTCCACACAAAGAGAGACCTTATTAAAGACCCTATAAGCTTTGCTGCTTACAGAATATCCTAAGAATATTCCTTCAGCAACCTTAGCATCAAAAGTCTTTAACTTAGTCTTTCCATTGTCATGGATGAAACACCTACACCCAAAAATATGGACAAAGGAAAGGTTAGGAGATTTACCTTTGTACATCTCATAGGGAGTCTTGCCATGCCTCTTGACTGGTAGACACCTATTTTGGATGTAGCAAGCAGTGTTGATGGCTTTTGCCCAAAATCTTTGAGGGGTCTGATATTCAGCCAACATGGTTCTAGCTGCCTCCTTGAGGGTTCTATTTCTTCTCTCAGCTAAACCATTCTGCTGAGGTGTTCTGGCAGCTGATGTCTCATGCTGAATACCATTTTCTCTGCAATAGTAAAAAACAACAGAGTTAAGAAACTCAGTACCTTTGTCACTTCTGATTCTGACAATGCTGAGGTCCAGCTCCTTCTGGATCCTCTTGAACAACTCCAGCATCTTGACCATAGTCTCATTCTTCTTGAACAAGAACACTACCCAAGTGAATCTTGTATAATCATCAACAATCACCAGTTTATACTTCCTTCCACTGAAGCTAAGAGGTGAGACTGGTCCAAACAGATCCATGTGAAGCAGCTGGAGTGCTTTTGTTGTTGCAGTGCTCTGCACATTTTTGAATGAGGCTTTTGTCTGCTTCCCTTTCTGGCATGCATCACACTTCTGCTCAGATGCAAACACCTCATTTGGTAGTCCTCTGACTAGACCTTTCCTTGCAACCTTGTTGAGAGTCTTGAAGTTCATATGACCTAACCTCTTGTGCAAGAGTCAGCTGACCTCTGACGAGCTTTTAGCAACCAAACATGAGTCAGCTGGACAGCTTGCAAAATCTACAAGATACATATTGCCTCTTCTGAGGCCAGTTAGTAGCACCTGCTCATTTAAATCATTAATAACAAGGTAAGAGTTCTTAGAGAATCTTACTGAATACCCCTTATTACAGAATTGGGATACTGACAGAAGATTGTGCATCTGCCCTTCTACAAAGTAGACTTCTTCAGATTGAAGAGTTTTCTTTCAGCATCATTTAGTTCACTCTTCTTCTTTCTGGCTTCCTTCTTTCACTGATCTCTGCTTCTGGAGTCTTGCCATCACTCACTGCTTCCCAGTAGAATTTTATAGGCCCTTCCTCCAGAACATCCAGCATCCTATCATGAATAGCTCCAAGATGATTCTCCATTTTTGAACTTCAAGTAGTCATAGTCTTCAATGGAAAATCCAGGCAGCTTCCTTGTCTTGGATCCACTCTTCTTGTAAGAAGCCATATCTGCAAGTAGTTAGATAAAATGTACACTAGTTTTTCTAAAACGGTTTTCAAGGATCTGTCCAACTGACCACCAAAAGCTTTCTCAGGCTGTGGTCTTTTGGACACACAACTCTGATACCACTTGTTGGTCCTAAAGGCAGGTTTAGGAGAAAGAAACACAAGTTCAAGTCTAGAAGGGGGGGGGGGTTGAATAGACTTGAAAGGTTTCAAAACTTTTTTATTTTAAGCCTATATATAAAATCAGCAGACTACTTTGAACGCAGTCTGGTTTTATAGAATATGTGTTGTGAAGTTTGTGCGGAAACATTTTTAATGAAAATCATTTAGAAGGTTATGTGCACAAATAAGAGCAGAAAAGTAAAGGGCAAGACACATGATTTATAGTGGTTCGGACAGAAGGTACTACTCCACTCTCTACAATCCAACTGGAATTGTGGGTCTCTCCACTAACTTTCTCACTCACTCACTCACTTGAGAGGAAAAACTCTCTTACAATAGTCTATGCTAGAATAGTAGTCGACTTATAACAGCTTCTATAAAGCTTACAAAAGATTAATATGAAAGTATGGTGTTGAGTACGAGTGAAAATTTTAACAGAGTTTCGGCAAGCTTAAACGCGTGTAGATCAATTCATGAAATCTTCACTGGTACTCTTATTTATAGGTTTAAATCAACTAGCCGTTGGCATTGACTAGAGATCTGAAATCCCATAAATTGGGAATCAATCAATCATCGGGATTGATTGAATCTTCTTCATGATTCCCGGAAATGTTTGCGATACCCAATCAATCAAGTTTGTCCCCTTGATTGATTGGTCTTCTATTCTGGGAATCTTCTCGTTGTCGCAAGTCAACCCTAGCGTGATTCCGTAGAATCTGGGTGAAGCACAAGATTCCAGCTGATCTGTCTCCTCAGCTGGTGTATCGGTCTACTGATACTTGGATCTTAGCTGATGTGCTGGTCTGCTGATGTGCACCTCAGCTGATGTCTTGGACTTCGTCTGGAATAAAGGTCCTTGGTCCTTGTCTTGTCTGCGACATGCTCAGCTGATCTTCTGATATCAGTTGACCTGACTCCTCTGATGTTCTACTCCATGTACTCCGGTGTCAGCTGCTCAGGTCTTCTGTCTTCTGGAATCTGCTAAGTCTTCAAAGCCTCAGCTGGTCTTCTTCTATATGATATCTTTGGATCTACTAGGCAGCAATGTTTATTCCCCCTTACAATAACCTATCTAATCATACCTATTCATCAGCTAACTAACAGGTTCAGCTGGTCCTATTACAAGCTGATTGATTTATCATATCATCAAAACATCTAACAAGAATTTCCTAACAATTAAGTTTTCATAACAATACATGATAAGTCTTTAGTTTACAAATTATAATCATCGAACGACTTAAAGTTTATCGATCGGCATAAGAATATATTGTCTAAATATGAATCACAATATCATTTATTTAATTATAAAGTAGTATCATAATTTTAATCGGACTGAGAAATTATCTGTGTCATCATTACTGTCCTTGCTCCCCATATGCAAAATCTGCAAAGGTGTTAGAAAAGGGTCGTGAGAATTTAATCTCACTTGTGGATGACTTGCAAACCGTCATGGGATTGGTACGTCCGAAGTATAATAATAATATACTGATTCTTTATATAATATTAATCCAAATATGGACTCTACATGCATTCAGGTCATATGTATAACACAGATAATAATCATATACAATAATTAACCAGACACAGTCAATCCACATAATATTACTAAACTCATTTCACATTGGGCTATTGCCAAAAAATCATTTTCCATGTATTGGCCTGATCTGCCAAAAGAGCATTTTCAGATAATATAAATCTCCTCAAAATATACATCTAGTGACCTTTCTACCACAATAATAGCATACATGATCCCTTGTGGCCAGTACCACAACAGTGTGGACCTAAAACCTAATTTATCGTGGTCGAGTACGGTCCACTATCAATCAGGACCACTGGTAGCCTTTCGCTACAAATTAAAATGTGATCATGTAACCTGCTTTTATTTTTCTCGTAAAAACTGTCATTTCACATTGTGGGGAGAATTTATTGAATTCGTAAATCATGTGCACAAAATATCATTATCATGCATTCGTATAAGTATTAGATATAAGCAATCCATGTAATACGAATATACACATCACATATAATATATTTTAATTCTAAAGTATAATAGTATGTGATAATTTGAATGGGCAGTGTCGATATTTTGATTATATTGATCAATTGTGTATAAACAACACCCATTATTTGAGTAAATACACCTATATATATATATATATATATGTGTGTGTATATTTTAATCCTATTGTAAGGAAAAATATATTATATATTCCTATAAAGAAGACCCTCTTTTTTTTGTCAAGATTTCCATTTTCTTATTTTAAATAATTCTTGAAAATAAATTCTAATTTTGTTTAGTAATTTTTCTTTTATTAATTAATTTTTTTTACTTAGTAAATTGTAAACTAGATATGAAGAAATATATCTTCATTATTTTTCTTAGTCGATTCCTTTTCTTTTTTCAAAATATTTTTCATTTTAATTATTAAAAATAATTAAATGGGTTGACTTAGTAAATTTCAAAAGTAGGCATGAAGAAACATATTTATCTTCTCTTTTTCGTTAGTTGATATATTTTTCCTTTCATGTATATATATATATATATTTAACAAGGTATCCTGTTTAAAAAAAAACTAAAATATTAGTACTTTTCAACTAAAGGAATAAATGAATTTTAATAGTTTTTTTTTAACGGCAGTTGAAGGGGATAATTATTATTTTTTTGTTACAAATACCTCATAAATGAACTAAAAATTGGAATATTTTAATAAAATAAAATAGAAGACTTCATTCACAAATAAATGAAGCGTATTTAAAGAAAATTTCAATTCCAACAGTAAAGAAGAAGATAGGAAAGCAGAGCGTTCGTTCCAACGACTAATGCTTTTTAATAGGGGTTATAACATCATTTCTCAATGATAATTTTAACGTTATTCTCAGTATACAGTTGAACCCCTTTCAATTTACAGGAATTAGGGGAGTTTAGCAATCTTACAATAAAATTTTGATTTTTACTGCGACGATCGGGTAGCCTAACGGCGTCGTTTATTGAGTCGTTGGAAGTATTTTGGTAGCCTGCAAACATCTCAAATGGTTTTGGAAAAATATAGACGTGAGTTCTCTAATAAAAAAACATTGGAAAGAAAAAAAAAAAGGAATAGGTTCAGAGCTTGAAACGGGGACTCACTGAGTTTCGATCGGTGGAGAGCAGGGGTCAGCGAGGCGTGGCTCTTTGCGGTGGTGCGAACGGCAGCCGTGCGGAGGTGGCCGACGGCAGTGCCATCGAGAGTGATAACAGAGGGAGTGATAGAGCGAATTTTAGGCTATGAGAGAGAGAGAGAGAGTAGGTTAAGAAGTGTGGAAAATGATCATTTGAGGATAGGGACGTGCTTATTTTAAAGCACTAAATTTAGGATTTTTTTATTATTATTATTTACTATAAATGATATATGTGGTTAAGAAGGCTTTGAGTCACACCCTATACTATAGCCTATCATGCCCACTTGCACGTTAAAAAATCTATTTGGCCAGTTTAAGAAGGTTAATTCTTATTAATACATTTTTTATTAATTAATATTTAAATTGTGAAAACACATACATACATACATACATATATATATATATATATATATATATACCCAATAATTAGTACCTATTGAATTTTAAATTGTAAATTAGATTTTTTTTTGGATTAATACTATTCTTTTAATATATATCTATATATTATTATTATTATTATTACTATTATTTTTATTGTTATTATTATTTTTGGGCTGTGCTAGTACTATCCCCCGCCGACTCACTCCCTTGTCCTTCGCGTGATAATAATATACTCGTCTAGTCATATTTCGTATTTTACTAATAATCTCTAAACAATAAATTATATATAAATATATTTTTTTTCACATAATTATTTACAACAGGGTATTAATTTAAATCACATAGTAACACATAAGAGACAATAATAAAATTTAAGGAAATAGAAACAAAATAAAATAAAATATATAAATAAAATTCCTAGGAAGGATAAAATATATATTAAACGGGACGGGTTGCTACATCCTTACCCCCTTAACATAATTTTGTCCCCGAAATTCAACTTCAAGGCATTGTCTAAATATTGTGGGTACTTGGCTAGGATTTCATCCTCTCTTTCCCACGTAGCTTCCTCTTTCCCATGTCGGCTCCACTGGACAAGAACTAAAGGTACTTCTCGATTTCTTAATAAATGTAATTTCCTTCCCAAAATGGTCACTGGAACTTCTTCATAAGTGTTAGTCCCGAAACGAGTATAATCAGTGTATGGGGGGGGGAATACACTGATGTCAGATTTTCCCGAAATCTCAGGAAAATTCTCTTTCAGACTTAGTCAGGAAGCTCCTAAACTGTTCAGTCTACTGATGGTCCTCAGGGGCAGCAGGGACGGATCAGTGAAGAACCAAATAGGCTCAGAGTTGTGCTCTAATAAGCTCAGTAGAGATAACAATCCTACTGACCGCTAGGAAGCTAGTCAGTTGGGGTACTATCTCAGTAAGCTCAGATTAGTGCGGAATGTGAGCCCTTAAGTGTTTACTCGTTTTAGTTCTGAAAACTTTATCAGTTTGCTTAGTGGAAACGTGGTTAAGGCTGGTGCACAGTTTACTGATCAGGATGGCAAGTCAGTCCTGATGGTTTTATAAAACAATGCAAGGATGCTCAGTTTAATATGTATAACAATTATGATCCTAAACAAATAGTAAATCAGCACGCAAGAGTCTTTTTAACGTGGTTCGGAGATAACCAACTCCTACGTCCACGACCTGATTGAACAGGAAGCTATCCTCAAAACCCTGAGGATAGGTACTTGGGTTTTAAGTGCCAAGGGACACGAGTAGCCAACTTCCTCTCTTAGGAACTGACCCCTGGGTGGTTTTACAAGTCCCAGTCCTTACTATCAACCAACTCACAACTTGAGGGGTTTGGTATACACGTTTTCCAACTATTTTGTATTGATCCTTCTAACAAATCAAAGCCAAGGATGGGATCAATACTCTAAGAAAATAATACAGAGGAGATTCCTACTACAACACTAGGGAAATTTAAGTTTCAGAGTGTTGTTTCAAACCAACTTTGAGTGCTTGGAATCTTGAGAGTTTCTCTTGGAAATTTCTCGTTAGCCTTGAATGGGTGCAAGGATTTCTGTATTTATAGGGAGGTTTGAAATAGATCTGTTGGAATTGATCCGTTTCAAACCTTCCTATTTAGGGTCGGTGCAATCTTTGGTTGTCCTTGTCTGACATGGACCATACCTAGTATGGCAAACTTTCTGATCCGTCGTCTGCACCTCTGATAAGCATTAAATGAGCTTCAGTCTCCGTACATACGTGTCACCTTCTCACTGGTTGTTTGCTCAATGGCTAGTTTGTCGGTATTGACTTTACTGATCCTCGTACATTTATATCTCTGAGTTTCTCATTCTTTACTCAGCATAAATGTTTGTCTTATGTTGGAGACTCTGACATTCCTTTTGCTTCATCAGACTTCCATTCGCACGTGTAACCTTTGGGTCTCAGGACTTACAAGTATCAGGTTAACTGATACTAGGCCCAAGTCAGGACTTATGAATATCAGAACGACATTCAGCCTGATCAAGGTTACTTGTGCCCTCACTGATAGAGACTTCCCTGAGTATGCTTAGTTTACTCAGTTCCATCAGGATCAGTGGTCTTCTTCAGGATGGCTCTACGCAGCTTCAGGACTCTTCCTAGGTTTTTCAGGTTTCAGCTTCAGGTTGATCAGCTTCAGTGTGATCAAGCCTTCAGGGTTGGACTGGCTTCTGACTTCTGACTTCTGAGACGTCTCTCCATCAGTCTTCAGTCTTCAACACGTTCCCCCTCAACTGAATACCTGTGAATAGAAGAATCTATTCTAACCTATCTATCCTGAACTATCATCCCGACCAACTATACTTAGATAAATTAATCAAGGGGTTTTGGGATCTAATCAAAACACTCCTGATTGTCTCAACAATTTCCCCCTTTTTTATGATGCTAAAACCCTTAGAAAAATCCTACCATCTAAACAATTAACTGATATCAATCAGTATTCAGTCCAGGAACCTATATTTGGTCCTTAGTTCTATAAGATGGAATCAGGAAAGGGTTAGTACAGTTCTTGATAAAGAGCAGAGAAGTAAATCATGATTCAACAAGATGTTGTCTCAGGAATATAAAATAGTTTCATTGATAAATATTCTAAGTACAGAGTATCCTGAAACTATTACAAAATAATATCCCTGAAACACTGATCCTGACACTACTTTTCTAATCTTCATCATCCCACTTCAGAAGAGGCAGTCCATACTTCGCCAGGACTCTCAGTTTCACCTCATGGAATTGATCAGGATCCTCAGCAACACCGTTCGTCTGAGCCACCATGGCGATTTCAGCTTGAATGGCACTCCGGTTGAGGTGATGATTAATTCCCATCATTGGCGGTATGTAGACAATGTTGTCGGGGGCCTTGATCTGATATCCTGCCTTGTCGGCATATATGACGATTTCAGCCCACAGATCAGGATAGTGCAGGTCCATCCACTCCATGAATACCGCATTTTTATCATGGCCCTCGCACTTCAGCCAATTCCTGTAACGCCCCAGTTTTTCCAAAATGTTTCTTGGCATTCTAGAAACCCGAGTCGTCACTTAATGTCGAAAAATCCGGACTAATATTTTTTTTTTTTTGAAAACTACAAGTAACATCACATGAACAGCGGAAGCATACATTAAGGTTATAAAACGCAGTGGCCATTTTCAAAATATCACACACACGATCGTTATAAAAGTTTGGCGCAAAATAGATAGTTCTGATAAATATTACACACCATCATCGAGGAAATTATAAACGTTTACCGCCTCGGCATATTAGTTAAGTCATATTAAAACTACTAGTCTCGTTTTCACGAGTAATTTAAAACACTTTGGTAGGGAAGTAGTATCACTCCTCCACTGGCGCAAACTCCCCATCATCGAGACCTGAAAAAGGATTTAAAAGTAGGGGGGTGAGATTTGAATTCTCAGTGTGGGCGACCTGTACGCTACTATACATATTGGTAGTATGCAAACGTATCATTTTGTAAAAACACTTTTCATAGCCACAAAGGCTCATCATTCATCATATAGCCCGTAGGCTCTGTCCACCGTGGCGCCTAGCTACACAAGCCAGACCACTACATATCATTTGAGATACTTTTAATCATATAGCCCTCAGGCTCTGTCCACCGTGGCGCCTAGCTACACAAGCCAGACCACTACATATCATTTGAGATATAGCCCTGAGGCTCTGTCCACCGCGGCGCCTAGCTACACAAGCCAGACCACTACATATCATTTGAGATACTTTACCCGTAGGCATTTGGGTAATAACCTTGTAATCGGACCCAAAGGTCAAAAACATTTTCATTCAAATACACCAATAGTCCATATAATATTCAAGGCAATACAGTAAATGCCACCCACCTTAAACGCTTTCCTTTTTGCAAAACAATCACCGTTCCTTTCACCAGAGATTCTCGTCACCGTTCGCACACTTAGACCTAGCACCATTCGTTGTATTTCAGTTATTAATGTTTAAGAATTCTTGTTAAGATTTATACAATTAGTCCGATAAGGACATACACTTTACTTAGCATTTTTATTCACTTAAGAAGTTAATAAAATGTTTTACGGTAATTAGTAGCTTGAGGTTCTTATCTAGGTGCATTTAGCATACTCAACTTTGTTAGGATCTTATAAGGTTCTTCGTATTTTCCTTCTCAAGGCAAATAAGAAACATATGGTCCTTAATCTAAAATGAACACTAAATATCATTCCATTCACATAACTCATGCTTTCACATAGAATTCACCAAGGCTTTAGACTAGCTTCCTCATGGGAAAATATTTGTTTTCCTTCTAACAAGGAAATAACACATAATCAACAATATTCAAGTACTGCAGTTTGCATGTTGACCCACACTTATACCAACTTGGAGAATTTTCTAAAAATATCAGAACTCATTCAAAAATCATGAAATTTTTACTGTGACTAACCCATCAAGTGTAAATTATATATAAAATTTATTTCATATCATTTGGTTTAGGAAAATATGAGTTCTAGGCTAGTTTCCAAAACATGGCAGATTGTTCCAGAATTTTCCAGTATTGAGCAACTTTCGAAATAATTTTGGTAAAAATATTTACACATCTCCAAAAATCGTGAAATAAATCGTGAAGATACTTAACTTCATGTAGTAATTTATAAAATTTTTAAAAGAATTCTTTCATGAACATATTACTCCCAGAAAATCCATACTTTAGAAATAAGGGGCATTTTGTCACACTTTCTTAGAAAATTCATAACTTATTAATGAAAACTCCAAAAATGTTCAAACTAGATTCAAATGAAAGATAACTTGATGTAGTTTCCAACCATATAAAGATCATCCAAAAATTTATAGCACATGAGGTCCGAATTCTGTACGAAATTCGAGGTCAGTGCTTAAAGTGTGTGATTTGTGTGCATGCTTTCACTTACATTTTCAATTTCATAACTACCATGCAACCAACATTTTAACTCCTTCAAAAACATCATTCTAGACTTCATTCATCATGCATTTGAACATTGGAAAGTATAAAGTCCTAGGGTTTCATGGTCTCTAAAAATATGGAACAATAAACACACATAGCTCACATATACATGCAAGAAAACCAAATGTTTTGAGTTGGGGTTTTACAACCTTTGGAGCCTTTTTCTTGTTAACAAAAGAAGCTTTATTGTCCCTTGACCCTTAAGCTTGTAGGAATGGAGCACCACTTGGAGGAATACTTTGGTTTTGAGCTAAAACAAAGCAATGGAGTAAGTTAGGAGAAGTGGAGAGGAAAAACATGAACTTAGAAGAGAGAGGGAGAGATGTTGGCTTCCTCTTTGCAAGGAAATGACTCCAACCTTCAACCTAACTCCATGGATTTCTTGATACTTGTGGAAGGAAGCTCTCTTGTTGTTGGAGATGGGAGAAGAAAATCTCTCTACCCTTTGTAAGTATGGTGACCAAAAGTTGAGTGAGGGAGTGAGAAGGGAGTTTTTGGATTTTCTTTTCTTTGGATTTCTTTGATCAAGGTAGAGAATGAACTAAGATAATTCATATATAGGAAATGGGAGCATATGACCATTCAAAATCACTCATTTGGAGGTAAGAGAAGTCAAGGTTAGGTAAGGGAATAGGAAAGAAGGTATGGCCCCTTGATTTAGGGGTATGGGCATTTTGACTCCACATTTCTTCATTGCTAGCTGATAATTTCGGCCAATAAGGGAATTTAGGAGGGGAATTTGAGTTCTAACTGTATTTTGGGACGCGATATGGTTTTCGGTGTTGAAAACGGATATTATTCGGTCGCATTTTGGGCTCCGAAAATTAATATTTTGCTCGTTTTGTAAGCCTAAAATTTTATATCTTGTATTTGTTAATTAAAACTTATGTTTAACCCATTTTATTACTTAAGTTCTAATAAAGATCCACAATTACTTGTCGGATCGAAGTTTTTCAAATTTTAGAGTTTTCGGTTCGACATTTGGCGACAAACGTCCAGTGTTTTATTTTTTATAAATCTTTTACACCAAAAGGGTCTTAAAATCCCTTTTAGAAACTTATTTCATTCGTTCAAATGATTTATTAATATTTGATTCATAATTACGGTGCTAGGAGTGCTTCCGGTTCCGGTTTTGAACCAACCGTCAAGTAGAAATCACTCATTTTAAAACTTAGTGCCCTCAAAGGAGTAAAAGATCAATCAAGCAAAAATATATAAATATAATAACATGAAATGTAATATAAATAGAAAACAAAATCTAATTTGGTTTGGGGTATTACAATTCCCATAGACATAATACTTCTCCACAAACTCTTTCTTAATCGGAACCCAAATCTGATTGAGTTGTGGTGGAATGAAGCTGTCTACATATTCATACTGAAAGGGTCCTGCAGGCTTACCAGGGACCAACTTCTTCTTCTGACCAGCAGATTTCTTCTTCACTGCACTGGCTTCAGGTTTCTTCTTCTCAGTTTTCTCTTTTTCCTTCATGGCGTCAAGCTGACCCTGAAGTTTTTCAATCTTCGTATCCTGAGCCCTGACTTTCAGTGTAGTTTCCAAAGTGATCTGCTTCTGCTTCTTCTTTGCCACCACCATGGGATCATCGGGATAAAGTTGCTCGTTGCATTCCTCCAAGAGCTCTTTCACTTCGTCAGAAGTTGCCTCTTTCCTCTTATTCTGAACATGAGTGGGAATTTCAGGATCAGTGGCCTTTCTCTTCTTTGAAGTGTCGAACGTGGGATTTCTCTTTCCTTCCCCCTTTTTGGCAGCATCAGGGGAGTCCTCCTCCTTATCTACTTTGGTCTTGATATCATTGAGTAAGATCCCCTGAGAAGCAGCCTGGTCAGCAATCACCTTCAGGTTGGAGGTCAGCGCATCAGATTTGAGGATGCTTTCAGTAAGGTGATTTTCAAAACTTGACCTCATGGCAGCCAACTCCTTCTTCTGAGTCAGACATTCAGTCTGCAGATTGTTGAAGGACTTATGCCATACCTCATCAGTCCCTTTCAAGTTGTCACTGATCCTCCTCAGAAGAGATGCATCCTCTGCCTGAGCTTCCTCCCTGGCCAAACCCCTGACCGTGGACTCCTGCCCCTTCATTGCCTCAGCAATCAACTCCCTGATCCTCCCATCCAGGTTGTTGAGAGCCGAGTCTATCATGCTTTGAACTTGGCCAGAGATTGTAGCAAGTTCAGTAGATCTCTAAGTCTCTATGCTCAGGAAACGATCAGCGTCTTCCTTCCTCGCATTTGTGAATGTTTCAACCAGCTTTTTATGCCTCTCCTGCTGATTGTAGACTTTATTGATGATGCTCTGACCCATCAGCGAGAGACCTACTGAAACGGTCTTGTTCTTCCTCTTCTTCCTCTTCCTCCAGGGCTTCTGAAGAGCCAAGACTGGGGTCTCTCCTGGAGCCTCAGCAGTCCCGACCCCGGGGAGTACTTCATCGGCCGGTGCAACCTGTCCTACGTCTGCACCTTCCCCAACAACTGGAACAACAGTCAGTTCTATTGAGGGGTTTGGATGGGGATTGTTGGCTCGAACCACCCTGATGAAATCCTCTTTAGTAATTACTTGGGCAAAGGTTCGAAGACCAAACCTGTCGAGGATAACCTGCTCCTGATCCCTGAGGCACTCCACGCCTTTAGCCTCGATCATAGCAGCTACTTCAGTTATCGATGCCCTCCGCATCATAACCAAGACCCTGAGTTTCACCACATCTTCAGCATAGGAGGGATCCAAATCCAGAATATGCTGACTGACAAACCGTTTAGCCTGACAATTTGCATCCATCTCAAACGGTGTCAGTGTTGGTGGTGCAGCAACTTCTTCATGATCTCCCTCCTGATGCTCCGGTTCAGATTCAGTATCATTCGAGACCCTCAATTTCCGGCCATAATTATTCTCAACATCCTCATCCTGAAGCTCCTCCTGAGCTTCTCCTCCCTCAACCTCCTGATGCTCCTCATCTCCAACATCAGAGCTACCTTGACCCTCCGGGTCAGCCTCCTTATCAACCTCTTCCTCAGCTTCCTTCTCACTCTCATCCTCTTCCTCTAACACCGCAGCCTCAACTTCCCCACTGGGCTCAGCCTGAGCCTCCACTCTCAGATCCTGCACAACTTGCATAACAGGATCCTCCTGAACAGGCTCTTGGGTAGCCTGTTCCCCCTCAACTTCAGCGTCCTCCGCCTGAGGCATGCTAACATCTTCCTGAGCCACCTCCGGCTCAGTTGGGGTTTCAGTAACCGGAGTCACTGACGGTGTTCGTACTGATTTTCTGGACTTGGTAGCGGGAACGGTTCTGGGTTCAGGTGTTTCTGACTCAGTTTCAGAATCGTGAAGCATAGTTATCTTCTCAGACCCCTGAAGACCCTTCACTGTCACCCTTTTTGGCCTTGACTTGGCCGGCTCCTCCTAAGCAGTAGAACTGGCTGCCTTGCACTTGCCTTTCCCTTTTGAGATCCTCTTGATCTCAGTATCCTTCAACCTCTTGATTGTATCAGCAGCATTCTGATACAACATGTGTTTGTCCTTGAAGTCGACAAGCCCCTCCCTATCGATGTCTCCAAACCTAAGACTTTGAAGCATCACTGACAACTTTGAACCAAAGTGAGGGTTCTTTGCCAGGATGAACTGATCTGCATCCCTTATCACCTTCTTGGCCTCAAGCACCAGTTTCTGGAGAAAGTACTCCTCCCAGTCTACCCTAGCATTTTCCACCACTGCTGCCATAACCTGGATCTTGGGCTGAGACACCTTCTCCAGTCCGCCCACAAATCCCATGATGCTCTGACATACAATCTCAAACATTAGCTTGTATTCAGGCTTGAACAATTTCTTGTTCATCTTTCCAAACAACTCCTGGGGAACAATCAGGTATGCGTCAGCACAGCCTTGCTCCTTTCCAAACTTATGCATAGCAGCATCTGATAGTTCCTCATCAGTAGTGGAATGAGAAAGGTTGTAAGTCTTTCTAATCAACTCCCTCACGTTCACCTTCTCAAAGAAGTGCTGAACGATCTTCTTCCCTTCCTTCTCCATGGTCCTCCGGAGTGGAATCACTGATTCCCACTCCCCTTCTTCAGTCTCCTTCATGTTGGCATAGAAGGCCAAAATCTGATGTGGGCAAGCTTTGGAAGGTTTCTTGGACACGAAATCCAAAAGCCCAGCAGTGTTGAGTGCTCCATAAACTTGATTCAGCTCTTTGATGGATGATCAGTGAGTGAAGTCAATCAACCAGTCAAAAGTCTTTTGGAATTCAACGAATTAGATGAAGGGGTATATCCGGAATAAAAACTTTACCAAATTCAGTTTTCAAAGCCAATAATTCAAACTTTATGGAAAACTGTTCCCGCCCACACTTGCATTTAATGCGTGTCAGAGGAATGTTTGAAATAAATACGCATTTTGCATTTAATAAAAACTGAATAATAAATGAATGACTGGGATGCATTTTAAAATCATGTGATTGATGTGGTGTCAGACATGATCAGGGATGATGCAACAAGTCATGATTAAAGCAAAGGTTCAATAATACATACTAGTCAGTCAGATAAAGAAACCTGACTGATACCTCTGAGACCGATCAGGGTGACAAACCCTGAGATCTGTGTCCTGAACCTAAATTATCATGATCATTAAAATCCTCAAACTGATGTCTGTTCCCCCTGGAAGCCATCCATCTATCAGCAACCTGATCCAGAGTTAGTCATCCCTCCTGACCATCTTGTTCAACCCTGAACTGAGATTCAAACTGAATCTTCTAAGCCTGGGTCAAGAAGTCCTAACTCTACAGACAACTCAACAAACCTGGTTTCAGGCAAAGCCTTAGTCAGGATGTCAGCTCTCTGCTTGTCAGTAGGGATCCTCTCCATCCTGATGTCCTTCTTCTCCACATGATCTCTGATAAAGTGATGCCTGATATCTACATGTTTACACCTTGTGTGTAAGACTGGGTTTTGGGATATGGCTATGGCACTATTGTTGTCACAATAAATTGGGACATCATTGGCCTCTATTTGGTAGTCTCTCAGTTGTTGCTTCAGCCAAAGGATCTGGGAACAACAACTGCCTGCCGCCATATACTCAGCCTCAGTAGTAGATGTTGCAACACTTGTTTGTTTCTTTGAAAACCAAGAGACCAGCTTGCTCCCTAGAAACTGACAAGTGCATGTGGTTGATTTCCTATCAATCCGACAGCCTCCATAATCAGCATCAGAATACCCTGTCAGTTCTAGGTTGTCATCTGAGGGATACTAAAGTCCTAAATTGACAGTACCTCTAAGGTATTTCAGTATCTTTTTGGCACTCTCAAGATGACTCTTCTTCGGATCAGACTGATACCTTGCACAAACTCCGACTGCATAAGTGATATCAGGACGACTAGCAGTCAGGTACAATAAAGATCCAATCAGTGCCCTATATTCAGTCTGATTCACTGAGGCTCCTTCTTTGTCAGGATCCAGCTTCTCATTTGTGTTCATGAGAATACGTGAGACTTTACTGGACTGATCTCCAAACTTCTGAATCATGTCCCTCGCATACTTGGACTGATTTATGAAAATTCCGGAGTCAGTTTGCCTGACCTGGAGACCTAGAAAGAAGTTCATCTCTCCCATCATTGACATCTCAAATTTTCCAGTCATCAGGCTGGAGAATTTCTCACAAAGCTTCAGGTTGGAAGATCCAAATATTATGTCATCCACATAAATCTGAACCAAGAGTATGTCTTCCCCTTCGGTAATCCTGAAGAGGGTCCTATCCACTGATCCTCTTACGAATCCGTGGTCTATCAGGAACTGGGAGAGTGTATCATACCAAGCCCTGGGGGCTTGCTTCAGGCCATAAAGAGCTTTCTTCAGGTGATAGACCTTATCACCAACTTCAAACCCTGGAGGTTGTTCCACATAAATCTCCTCGTTCAGTACACCATTCAGAAAGGCACTCTTCACATCCATCTGATACACCTTGAACTTCTTGAATGTTGCATAAGCCAAGAATAACCTGATTTCTTCCAATCTCGCAACTGGGGCAAAGGTCTCATCATAGTCGATCCCTTCGGCCTGAGAGTAACCCTTGGCCACCAGTCTGGCCTTGTTCCTGACAACAACATTCTTCTCATCCCTCTTTGTTGGTCCCGAAATGAGTTAAATCAGTGTATGGGGGGGGAATACACTGATGTCAAATTTTTCTGAAAGACTCAGAAAAAATGCTCTAACGCACTCAGTCAGGATTCCCTGAAGTACTCAGTACGCTGAAGGTCCACAGGGGCAGCAGGGACGGTTCAGTAACGAGTCAGATAAATTGAGTGTGAGTAATGTGCTCGGAGGCTCAGTAGAGATAACAAACCTACTGACTGCTCGGAAGCGAGTCAGTTGGACTACTATCTCAGTGAGTCAGAGTACGTGCGGAAAGTGAGCCCTTAGATTCTACTCATTTTAGTTTCTGAAATAGTTTTCTCTGAGTTGCTTAGTAAATTGGTGGTTAAGGCTGAGTGCACAGTATTCAGATTCAGGATGATTGATTCAGTCCTGAAGTTAAAACTAATGCAGTATGTTCAGTTTAATATGATGACATTTATGATCCTGAACAAAACAGTAAATCAGCACACAGGGGACTTTTTAACGTGGTTCGGAGATAACCAACTCCTACGTCCACGACCTGATTTAACAGGAAGCTATCCTCAAAACCCTGAGGATAGGTACTTGGGTTTTACGTGCCAAGGGACACGAGTAGCCAACTTCCTCTCTTAGGAACTGACCCCTGGGGGTTTTACAAGTCCCAGTCCTTCTAACCAACCGATCTCACACTTTGAGAGGTTTGGTATTCTGGTTTCCAACTAGGATAGCTCTTGCAATACAAATCAATGCTAAATAATAGAGCTATCGATCTAAGCAAATACAGAGTGAATCCTACTACAACACTAGGGAAATTTAATTGCAGAGTGTTGTTTATGATATGCTTTGTGTTCTTGGATTCTTGAGAGTTTTCTCTTGGAAATTTCCCGTTAACCTTGAATGGGTGCAAGGTTCTCCATATTTATAGGTAAGATTCAAAATAGATCCGTTGGAGGAGATCAAATCAAATCTTTCCTATTTTGGGTAGATTGCAGGCTAGAAATACTGTTCGACCTACCCGCCATGCTTATTCTGGCAAGTTGTCACATCACCTGCAACCTTTTGAGACGCATTAAATGCCGCATTAAATGCTGCGCAGACTCCATGCATATGTGTCGAAAGATCATTGGCTCTCCGCTACAACGGCTAGTTGACCTTCAGACATTTATCCTTCCTCGTACATTCAATGCTCTGAGTCTCTTGTTAATAACTCAGTCTGAACGTGTCTTAATGGAGTCTTACTGACATTCTTTTTGTCTCTTGTCCCATAGCATAAATAACCTTTGCTTTGGACTTACATGATTCAGGTGATCTGAACCATAACCTGAGTCAGGTCCTATGTGCATTTAGCACAGCCTGATAGGTTATTCAGCTCAGTATGTGTTACCTTTTTGCTTCGGACTTACAGGACTCAGGTGAACTGAACCAAGGCCTAAGTCAGGTCCTATGTGCATTCAGCACAGCCTGATAGGTGACACTTACTCTTCACTGACTGACTTCTGTCCTGAGTATGCTTAGTGTACTCAGTAGAAACATCAGCCAACGGTACTTCAGGATGTGTCAGCAGGCTTCGATCTTCAGCTTCAGAACAGACAATCTTCAGCGAGACTGACTGACTCCTTCAGGATGGTTTACACTTCGGACTTCAGTAAATTGGGTCGACTCCAATATTCTTCAGTCTTCAGCATGGTCCTCCTGTACTGAATCTCTAGCCTAACTATCCTAAACTATTTTATCCTGAACACTATACTTAGGCAAATTCATCAGGGGTTTTGGGATCTAATCAAAATGCTCAGATTGTCCCAACACTCTTGTTCTTGAAGACCCACTTGGTGCCAATAACATGGTGACGCCTAGGTCTTTCAACTAACTCCCAAACCTGATTCCGCTCAAACTGATTGAGCTCATCCTGCATTGCTAGGATCCAATTGGGGTCAGCAAGAGCTTCTTCAATGTTCTTAGGCTCCTGATCACTCAGGAAGCAGCAGAACAAGGCGCTCTCGCCAAAGGATAACCTCGTCTTGACCCCCTCATTGACATCGCCAATGATGTCAGCCAATGAGTGATCATCTAGCCACTGCCTCCGGCTGTCGGTTGTGCTGGGAGCTGCTGACTTTCCCTCTCCTGATCCTAAAACATTAGTCTCGACAATAACAGGCAAAGAGGAAGAACGAGCAAGAACAGGGGATACTGAGTCATTTCCTGAGGGTTGGCCAATATCAGAGACATTGTTTCCCCCTAGAGTGTTGGATTCAGTAACTGTCTCAGGTGCAGAAGCATCATCACCGATAGTACGTACCTCAGGTTGAGTCTGTCCCTCCGTCTGAGACTCAACATTCTCCGAGGCTGGGGCTTGCTGAGGGTTGGCCTGAGTTCCATCCTGATATTCATCATCATCATCCCATCCCTTGGGAGCACTGACTAGTTTGATCTTAAATTCAGGATTCTTCAGGCTCAGTCTCGTCACCCTCTTGGTAACCCCCTCAGTGTCAGGACTCGGAACCTATTTTCTACGCACTGATGCAGTTTCATCAAACACAACATGAGGTGTTTCCTTCACACAAAGAGTCCGACAGTTATATACCCTGAAGGCTTTGCAAACTGAGGAGTATCCTAAGAACACTCCCTCATCAGATTTGCTATCAAAGGCTTTCAGCTGGTCTTTCCCATTGTTCAGGATGAAACACTTACACCCAAAGATATGGAAATAGGAGATACGAGGCTTCCTTTTGTTCCAAGTCTCATAAGGTGTCTGAGCATGTTGTTTGTTCAGCATAGATCGGTTCTGAGTGTAGCAAGCAGTGTTGATTGCTTCAGCTCAGTACTTCTTGGGCAGTCCTGACTCAGCCAACATGGTCCTGGCAGCTTCCTTCAGGGTCCGGTTCCTTCTTTCAGCTACCCCATTCTGCTGAGGGGTCCTGGCTGGAGAAGTCTCATGAGCAATACCATGGTTAGTACAAAAGTCAGTTATAATAGAGTTTATAAACTCTGTTCCTCGATCTGATTGGATCATGACTATGCTCTGGCCTTGTTCAGTACTCAATTGCTTGAGTAACTCTGGAAGCTTAACCTGAGTCTCCTTCTTGTTCAGCAAGAAAATAACTCATGTGTACCTGGAATAATCATCAACAATAACAAGGGTATATTTCCTACCATTCATGCTGACAGGAGTAATTGGACCAAAGAGATCCATGTACAAGAGCTGAAGCACTCGGTCAGTTGAGATGACATCTTTCTCTTTAAATGAAGCTTTAGTTTGTTTGCCTTCCTGACACGCTCCGTACACGTGGTCTTTGCTAAAAATTTCATTAGGTAGACCCTCTACAAGAGAAAGTCGAGAGATTTTGTTAATAATCTTGAAGTTTAAGTGACTCAGGCGTTTATGCCTGAGCCAACTGAGCTCAGATGAGCTCTTAGCGACCAAACAAGTTTCAGGATAGCTGCTCTTGAAGTCAGCAAAATATATGTTGCCTCTCCTGACCCCTGTAATCAGAACCTGCAATGTAGACTAGTCATTTACAAGACACATGTTAGATGTAAATTCTACACTATAACCTCGGTCACAAAACTGACTGACCGAGAGCAAGTTATGTCTTAGTCCCTCAACATATGATACATTCAGCACACGGACAAAGCCAATAACAAGGGTTCCGGATCCACTGGTGAAACCCTTAGAGTTATCACCCAAGGTTACCTGCGGGCCATCCTGAGGTACATAATCCTGAAGGAGATCACGAGAACCGGTCATGTGCCTGGAACACCCTGAGTCCAAGTACCAATCCAGCTTCTGATCCTCTCTTTTAATCTTGCAGCCAGCAGCGACCTGAAAAGAATCAGGCCTCAGGTACGCATCTCGTATTGGGTCCTACAGTGTCAGAGGTGTAACATGTCTCCCATAAACATGTCTGAAAGCATCAGAGGTGTAAACATGTCTCCCATATACATCAACATACACCGTTCTCTTCTTCATTTGTGCCTGGGAAGTTGATGGTGTATGGGTGTCAGCCTGAGTCTCAGGAGCCCTGGATTGATTCCTGGGGGCGGGTCTCCTGTTCCTCCTTGGCCTGGGTGCATTGGGCTGTCCTGGGAAGGAGCAGCTCGGGCCTGATCTCTTGGCACTTGAGGTCTGGCCTGAGTGTTATCGGAGTCAGGTCTCTGTTGCCTTTCAGGGGCCACTTGGTTCGTCCTTCTCCCCTGAGGATTGGAACGCACCTGATGGGCCCTGTGCCCTGTCTGAGGTGTCCGGACATCAGTATTCTTCGGCCTTGCCTGAGGCCTTCCCTGACCAGAGTTCCTTCTACCCTGAGCATTCTGAGGCTGATCTTGAGATGTGCTCGGAGTAGAATTCTTTCCAGCCTGAGAATTCCTTGGCTTAGCCTTGGAGTTCCCTTGATCCTTCTTCCTCGGCTCAGGATGAGGAGCCTGGGCCTTTCCCTTAGGTTTTGGCCTAGATTCCTCAGTCCTTCGCCTGAAAGGTTCAGGCACTTTCTCCTTCCCTTTGTCTTTATCCTGACGAGCAACACTTGGGCTCTTATCGTCAGTTAGGGCAGGGACAAACTTCTTCTGAGAGTTGCTCCCTGAAGCACCTCTCTTTTTCTTGCCCTTTGGGTCTTTTGAGGCATCATAGCCTAACCCAGCTTTAGCACCATCGGTTAGCTGAGAGAAATTTGTTAACTCATTAACCACTTGGGTAGATGTGTGTAACTTCTTCAGATTTTCCTCAAGGTACTCATTCTGCTTTTTCAGGGCCTCAATTTCAACGGTGTGTTGAAGCACCAGTTCCTCATGAGCTCTCTCTTTTGAGATCAGCTCAAGATCCCAAGCAGTTTACTCAGCACAGAGGCGAGTTTGCCACTCAGTTTCGAACATCACTCTCAGAGCAATTCGTTCAATCATCAACTGTTCCTGAGTGAGGAACAGATCAGTGTCACGAGTCTCAATCAGTGAGCTGATTACACCTTTCAGTCTTTCAACCTCCAGTGGAGCTCCATCATGCTTATTCCAAGCATGAAGCAACTCTTCCTGAAGATTTACTAGGTTGAGGGCTTCCTCAGTATCTCTCATTCTGAGAGACTCAGTTAACCGATCATTCTCCCCACTCAGTTGTGCATTCACATCCACTGTGTGAGTATGAGTCTCTTGCAGCCTTGAGAAGTCAACCATCAATTGCTCTAGAGCAAGATGAAGGTTGAGTTTTCCTGCTGAGTCTGAGCTAAGCTCATGTGCGTGATCACGAGAAGAGGCAGAAGAACATACCTCATCATCTGCTATCAGGAAGAGGTCATCATACTCCTCATCGGAGAAGAGTTCAGGGGACCGGTGTCCTGGGCCATCAGAGTCTGAGGAATCCTCAGCAAGCATCGCTCTCCGGTTTGAAACCCTGAGCTCTCTCTTTGCTCTCCGATCTTCTCGCTCACGAGCACTGAGCTCCGGACAATCATATTGATAATGTCCGGTCTTCTTGTAGTGGTAGCACTGATCTACATCAGAAGCAAACTTCTTGTCAGTGTCCCTCTTGTCTGACGACTCCCTCCGGCTCCCTGATGATAGTTCAGGTTTGGAGCTGGATCTTCTGGGCTCAACGTCGTCTCTTCTCTTCTCATCTTTGCTCCGCTAAGGCTCATCACGATCTCTCCTGGAATCAGAACCCCTCATCTCTACCCTCCGGGGGCTCAATCTCCTGGGGCTGGAATACATACGATCACGACTGTCAGTATAAAACTTCTTATACCTGCCGAAACGAGAGTTCAGCTTCTCGAATCATCGTGTCATCAGGCTGTATTCCAAGGCCAGCTCATCCTTGTTCATGTCCTTCAGAGACTTAGAGCCAGATCCAGCCTCAGGCTCAGGAGTAGCTTTAAGAGCCACGCTCTTCTCCTTTTCAGGTGTCTTCTCCTCACTAACTTCCTCACTGACAACACCCTTCTTCTTCCTCTTATCGAGGTCGAATTCCAGAGCCTTTAACTCTGAGAATAGGTGAGAGTGAGTAATGATGGTGAGATCCTGAGTGTTCTTCCACAAGATCACTCCTGTGTCCCATCTTTCAGGGAGACAGTTCAGGATTTTATATGACACCTCCCTCTTGGGAAACTCCTTCCCAAGGGTTGCTAGCTCGTTCATCATCTTAATGAATCGAGCTTCCATCTGATCGATGGACTCTCCCTCTAACATTCGGAAGGCCTCAAACTTCCTGATTGCAAGATCTCTCTTGTTCTCCTTGATCTACTCTGATCCCTCACTCATCTCCCTCAAAGCATCCCAGATCTCCTTTGCCGTCCTCAGGTGCATGAGCCTGACCGAATTCTCGTAAGAAACGGTATGGAGTATAATGTTCTTAGCAACATTATCCAGTCCGATTTGCTTAATCTGATCAGGATTAAGCGCGGACCTATCCACTTCTTCATATCCGGGGGCTGGAACAGGAACAATGCCAGCAACGGGCCAGGTCGCCTGAAGATTCCTCATAAACTTGATCAGAACATGCTCAATCACCTGGGGTATCTGATCATGGATGGAGTATAGATGTGCAAGGACACTGAATTTTCAATAATCATAATTATAAATAGAGAATTCAGGAAGACTGCCTTCAAAGCGCTTAGAACCGGATGCCATGTAAGCAAGTTTTCAGAAACAGATCTATTCAGTAGACCACCAAAAGTTTCTCCTTAGAAACTGTTGGTAAACAAAGTCAGTGGTCTTTTGAACCACTGCTCTGATACCACTTGTTGGTCCCGAAATGAGTATAATCAGTGTATGGGGGGGGAATACACTGATGTCAGATTTTCCCAAAATCTCAGGAAAATTCTCTTTCAGACTTAGTCAGGAAGCTCCTGAACTGTTCAGTCTACTGATGGTCCTCAGGGGCAGCAGGGACGGATCAGTGAAGAACCAAATAGGCTAAGTCATAGTTGTGCTCTCAGAAGCTCAGTAGAGATAACAATCCTAGTGACCGCTAGGAAGTTATTCAGTTGGGCTACTATCTTAGTAAGCTCAGATTAGTGCGGAATGTGAGCCCTTAAGTTTTTACTCGTTTTAGTTCTGAAAACTTTATCAGTTTGCTTAGTGGAAAAGTGGTTAAGGCTGGTGCATAGTTTACTGATCAGGATGGCAAGTCAGTCCTGATGGTTTTATAAAACAATGCAAGGATGCTCAATTTAATATGTATGACAATTATGATCCTGAACAAATAGTAAATCAGCACGCAAGAGTCTTTTTAACGTGGTTCGGAGATAACCAACTCCTACGTCCACGACCTGATTGAACAGGAAGCTATCCTCAAAACCCTGAGGATAGGTACTTGGGTTGTACGTGCCAAGGGACACGAGTAGCCAACTTCCTCTCTTAGGAACTGGCCCCTGGGTGGTTTTACAAGTCTCAGTCCTTACTACCAACCAACTCACAACCTGAGGGGTTTGGTATACATGTTTTCCAACTATTTTGTATTGATCCTTCTAACAAATCAAAGCTAAGGATGGGATCAATACTCTAAGCAAATAATACAGAGGAGATTCCTACTACAACACTAGGGAAATTTAAGTTTCAGAGTGTTGTTTCAAATCAACTTTGAGTGCTTGGAATCTTGAGAGTTTCTCTTGGAAATTTCCCGTTAGCCTTGAATGGGTGCAAGGCTCTCTGTATTTACAAGGAGGTTTGAAATAGATCTGTTGGAATTGATTCGTTTCAAACCTTCCTATTTAGGGTAGGTGCAGTCTTTGGTTGTCCTTGTCTGACATGGACCATACCTAGTATGGCAAACTTTCTGATCCGTCGTCTGCACCTCTGATAAGCATTAAATGCGCTTCAGTCTCCGTACATACGTGTCACCTTCTCACTGGTCATTTACTCAATGGCTAGTTTGTCGGTATTGACTTTACTGATCCTCGTACATTTATATCTCTGAGTTTCTCATTCTTTACTCAGCATAAATGTTTGTCTTATGTTGGAGACTCTGACATTCCTTTTGCTTCATCAGACTTGCATTCGCACGTGTAACCTTTGGGTCTCAAGACTTACAAGTATCAGGTTAACTGATACTAGGCCCAAGTCAGGACTTATGAATATCAGAACGACATTCAGCCTGATCAAGGTTACTTGTGCCCTCACTGATAGAGACTTCCCTGAGTATGCTTAGTTTACTCAGTTCCATCAGGATCAGTGGTCTTCTTCAGGATGGCTCTACGCAGCTTCAGGACTCTTCCTAGGTTTTTCAGGTTTCAGCTTTAGGTTGATCAGCTTCAGTGTGATCAAGCCTTCAGGGTTGGACTGGCTTCTGACTTCTGAGACGTCTCTCCATCAGTCTTCAGTCTTCAACATGTTCCCCCTGAACTGAATACCTGTGAATAGAAGAATCTATTCTAACCTATCTATCCTGAACTATCATCCTGACCAACTATACCTAGACAAATTCATCAAGGGGTTTTGGGATTTAATCAAAACACTCCTGATTGTCCCAACAATAAGTTAGGTCACCACTCACTCCTAACTCTATGTGATTAATAATGTGATCAGGATTAGACATGTATTTTCTAAGGGTTGATACGTGGAAGACATTATGTACTTGTGATAATTCTGGTGGCAGGGCCAAGCGATAAGCCACATCCCCAATCTTGTTTAGAACTTCAAATGGCCCAATATATCGAGGCTTTAGCTTCCCCCTTTTTCCAAAGCGAAATAGACCTTTCATTGGGGCAACCTTAAGAAATACCTTTTCACCGACATCAAATTGTAGATCTTTTCTTCGAGTGTCGGCGTATGCTTTTTTACGGTTCTGGACAGCTTTGATCCTTTCTTTGATTCTTGAGACTATCTCCACTGACTTTTCCACTAGTTCAGGTCCGAGGATTTTTCGGACTCCAACTTCGTTCTAACAAACCGGCGATCTACATCTTCTCCCGTATAGTGCTTCATATGGCGCCATTTGTATAGTAGCTTGATAACTGTTGTTAAAAGCGAACTCTACCAGAGGTAGGTGGCTCTCCCAACTTCCTTCAAAGTCTAAGGCACATACTCTCAACATATCCTCAAGTGTCTGGATAGTCCTTTCTGATTGTCCATAGGTCTGTGGGTGATATGCGATACTAAATTTCAAATCAGTTCCCAAGGCTCGTTGTAAACTTTTCCAAAACTTGGAAGTAAAACGAGGATCTCTATCAGACACTATGGAAACTGGTACACCATGTAATCTAACTATCTCCGTTATATATAATTGAGCAAGTTTGTCCAGTGTATATGTCATTCTGACAGGGATGAAATGGGCGGTCTTTGTGAGTCTATCTACGGCAACCCAAATAGCATCGTGATTCTTCACTGTCTTTGAAAATCCTGTGACGAAGTCCATGGTGACATTATCCCATTTTCACTCCGGCGTTTCCAAAGGATGTAACAGTACTGAGGGTCGTTGATGATCTGCTTTAACTCGTTGGCAAGTTAAGCATCTTTTAAAAAAAGTGAGCAATTGATCTTTTCATACCCCTCCACCAAAAATTTTCTTTCAATCCCCGGTACATCTTCATTTCTCCAGGATGAATGGTGTAAGGTGTGTTATGTGCTTCTTTCAGAATTTTGTTCCTCAACTCCTCAATTTTGGGCACACAGATTCTTAATCAAACATTAAAGCTCCATCTGAACCTATCATGAACCTCTGGATGGTTCCTTCCTCAGCACGCCTTCGCATTCCTTCCAAAAATTTATCATCCTTCTGCGCTCCTGAGATCTTTTCTAGCAAGGTTGGCTGCAGAGTGAGTGTGTAAATCATGGAATTTGCACAACATTGTGTGGAATATTCCAGATTTAACTGAGAAATTTCTCCAATTAGTGATGATTGTGAGGTTGGAACGATGCTTAGTGTTGTATCATCCTTTCTGCTCAGTGCGTCTGCCACTACATTTTCCTTACCGGGATGAAAATGAATAATGCAATCATAATCCTTTACCAATTCAGGCCATCTTCTCTGACGCATGTTCAATTCTTTTTGTGTAAAGAAGTATTTTAGGCTCTTATTGTCGGTATAGATCTCACACTTACTACCGTATAGGTAATGTCTCCAGATTTTTAGTGCATGAACCATTGCGGCTAGTTCCAAGACATGTGTCGGGTAATTATGTTCATGATTTTTGAGTTGTCGAGACACATAAGCAACGACTTTCTTATTTTGCATCAGAACACAACCAAGGCACGATAAGGATGCATCTGTGTAAATGACAAATCCTTCTGACCCATCGGGAATGGTTAACACTGGCGCTGTGGTTAATCTCTTCTTTAGTTCCTGAAAACTTTCTTCACAAGTAGAATCCCAGTTAAACTTCTCACTCTTCTTGGTTAATTTTGTTAGCGCTTTCGCAATACTAGAAAAATTCTGTATGAATCTCCTATAGTAACCTGCTAGCCCAAGGAAGCTTCGAACTTCATTGACGTTAGTAGGCATTTTCCAGTTCATGATGGCTTCAATCTTTGTTGGATCTACTTCAATCCCCCTTTAAGAGATTATATGCCCTAAGAACATAACACGGTCGATCCAAAATTTACAATTACTGAATTTTGTGTACAATCTTTCCCGTCTCATTATTTCTAAGACAATCTTGAGATGTTCTTTGTGTTGTTCCTCATTCTTAGAGTATATTAGAATATCGTCGATGAAGATGATGACGAATTTATCCAAGTATGGGTGGAATACTCTATTCATCAAGTCCATAAAGATTGTTAGAGCATTCGTCACTCCAAAAGGCATAACTGTAAACTCGTAATGCCCATATCGAGTTCGAAATGTTGTCTTTGGAATATCTTCACTCTTGACCTTTAGCTGGTGGTAGCCGGACCTCAGATCAACCTTTGTTTTTGACGGTCAATTGATTGAGCCCTCTGTAATTGACAAGTCTTCTATCCTCGGAAGAGGATATTTGTTTTTTACGGTCAATTGATTGAGCCCTCTGTAATCGATACAAATACAGAAAGATCCGTCTTTCTTTTTCACAAGCAATACATGTGCTCCCCATGGCGATGCACTGGGTCTGATGAATTTTTTCTCCAGTAGACCTTGCAGTTGTTCCTTTAGTTCTTCCAATTCTTTTGGTGACATTCGATTGGGTGCTCTTGATATTGGTGCGGACCTAGGTATCAAGTCAATTGAAAACTCTATCTGACGATCTGGAGGTAATTCGGTCAATTCATCGAGAAATATATCAGGGTAATCTTCCACAATCGGCACTTTGATGCGTGGCTCATCGTTATTCTCTTCTGTTGAGGTACGGACAAGGTAAGCTTGGCATTCCCTTTTCCGTAATATCTCTGCAGCTTGAATTGTGGAGATTATTCGGGTTTCCCTCCTGGTTTGAATTTCACGGAATGTGAAACATTGACCATCCTCCGTTGTGAGATCTATCTCACGCTCTGCACATTTTATTATTAGTTTATTTTTCGTCAACCAATCAATTCCTAAGATTATGTCAAAAATCTTCATTTCGAGGACATGAAGATTTGACTTTATCAAGTGGTCTCCTAACATCAAGGTAACCCTCTAATTTGGTCTTCAATTCTTATAGTGGCTCCGGATGGAATATTCACACTTAGGACTCTTCCTTTTTCTCCTATTAATCTTAACTTATTTCTAAATTTTTCAGATATAAAAGAGTGAGAAGCTCCAGTGTCAAACAATATATATGCGGGTTTTTTTAAGTACAATGATGGAACCTGCTAGTGTCTCATTCTGTTCAGGTTGTTCTGGAGCCTTCAGTTGTAGTTTTTCTCCACTACTTTCACCCTTTTCCATAATAGCGTTAAGTGGCCTGGCTTTCTTTGATCTTGATTTGGTGGACCCCTGACCACTACTTGACGATTGCTAGGTGCAGGCAGCTGGCAGCTTTGATAGGTATTCACACGTTGAGGGCGGTACTGCATGTTGTTGATTGGCTGACGATTGACATTTGATGGTAAGTGCATTCATTAGACTTGTGTCCCGGTTGATGGCATCAAATACAAGTTACTTCACTTCAGTTGCACCGACCCTAATGTTTCTTCCAGCAGATTGTACAGTTCGGACGGTTTCGAGGGACATTGTAGTTGTTCCCCGTTAATGGTGGGGCTGAGTTTCTCTTGAAGTTTGTCTGCCAATTGCGATTAATAGGAACATTCGTTGGAGTTTGCTTGTACTCCAAATTCTGACTGATCGAGACTAGCAGTGCTCGATGAAAAACTTCTCTATAGTTCGGCATTTGAAGACCTACTACAATCCCTGCTACTTCAGGCCTCAGTCCCTGCTCAAACCTCTGAGCTTTCCTGTCATTATTATCCACCAGATGTGGGGCACAGCGAGATAGTTGGTTAAATTTTCTTTCATACTCAATCACAGAGAGAGTTCCTTGTCGTAGATTAACGAACTCTTGTTCCTTCCGGTCTCTGAGTACTCTGGGGAAGTACCTCTCAAGTATAGCCCCTTTGAAGTCTCCCCAGGTGAGGGCTTGTCTTTCCACATCACTCATCGTCTGTTTGTGAGATTCCCACCAGTGAGCTGCATCTTCCACCAGTTGGAATTGTGCACAAAAGATCTTTTGTTCCTCAGTTAGTGTCATATGCCGAAAGATGTGTTCCATTCTGGCTATTCATTCTTCAACTTCAAAAGGACCTTCCCTCCCATTCAGTCTAGGCGGCTGTAGTCGTAGGAAGCGTTCAACAAAGTCATTAGTTCTTGGTGCCACTTGCGGTGCAGGTGCATACGGTGGAGGAGGCGGAACTTGTTGTTGAATGTGGAACTTGTTGTTGAATGTAGTTTTGAAGGGAGATCAATATTTCTCTAGCAATATCACTCCCAGGTGTAGCCTGCTGGGGTGTCTCGGGTTAAACCTGAGGGGAAGGATCCTGCTCCATAGGATCTTCAGTATCAGGGTTATCATGGGGTCATCCACGTCTACGGTTTGGTGCCATTTTAGTAGTAACTCTGATGTGAAAAATAATAATATTTTATGTCGTATATGTAAGAGAAAATTATAAAAACAGAATCGGGGTACATAATTAACATAACATTTGTGCTGAAATACATGTGAGTTTGTAATTCACCGAGAACACATCGTCGCGCGCCAATGGTACATTAGTTACATTTGCTCCGTATAACAGAAACTAATGACATGGCATCATCAATAATCCGATAAAATATACAACAATCAATATAGAATAAGCTAAACACATTGCCAATCATACCAATAATATATGTATATAACACAAAAAGTTTTAAATTCTACGTAGGTTAGACTCCTTACACTATAAGGCTTCTTAATATACCGTTAACACATTGCATCCTTACATTGTTATGGATTGCGAGTGACAAAATGTGTGGAAGTTATGACTACATATGTAAGGCCCTAAACAAAGTGGCTGAACACGCGCTACCATTATGGTTAGCTAGGGGGGGTGACTAACACCTATACTCTAGATATATGCATCTATTTTTAAGAATACTGTCTAACAAGTATAAATCAGTCATCGTCATGTCCCATGAAATCTCCATCGTCATCCAAAGATCTGACAAAGTCGTCAGCAATCTCTGCAGGCTCCTCCTGCACTGGGACCATCATATCATCAGGTACGACCTGCGTTGGAGCCCCCACATCAGCAGGTACAACCTGCACTGGAGCCATCTCATCGGCAGGTGCAACCTGTCCCACACCGAAAGGTCCTACTCCATGTAATCCACTTGTCTCCCAGAAGACAATGGAATGCTCACGTTGTAGGAGGGCGGACTACAAATATAGAGTAGCTCGTCTAGTAGTGACATAAGAAAACTCGTCCTGGATATTGGCACTAGCCCTCGCTGTGGTTGCCACAACCTGTGCGAGCACTGCGTCCTCTCGAAGTGCGTCAGAAATACGTAAATCACGGGTGGCTAATACCGCAGCCTGCTGAGATAAGGTGCAGTTATTACCCGCAGCCTCAATACCCCTCTGGACTTCTACCATGTACGCCTCTAAATGAATCTGAGGCCCCTGGACTGCGTCATCAACCCTCATCCTGTCGCGTAGTTCTATGGCGATAGGACGGAATAACTCGGTAACTCCCTCAGCGAAATGTGTCACCGCTGCTAGGTTTGATTCTATATGAGGGATCAGGGCGTCCCTCGCCTCACCTCGTAGTCTCAAAAATCGTGAAATATACACGCTGATAGGCTCTCCAACCAGCTGTGCAACTCCTATATACCGGGCTACTGCCATGCTAAGGCGTGGTCCTATAAAGGAATAAAATCCCTAGTTAGAATTTTAGTTTCATATAATCATTTTAAGTATTTAAAGCACATAGTTCACGTAGTCACATAACACTATTTATAAATCTCCCCAAAATATACATCTAGTGGCCTTTCTACCACAATAATAGCATACATGATCACTAGTGACCAATACCACAGCAGTGTGGACCTGAAACCTAATTTATCGTGGCCGAGTATGGTCCACTATCAATCAGGACCACTGGTAGCCTTTCACTACAAATTATAATGTGATCATGTAACCTGCTTTTGTTTTTCTCGTAAAAACTGTCATTTCACATTTTGGGTAGAATTTATTGAATTCTTAAATCATGCGCACAAAATATCATTATCATGTATTCGTATATGTATCAGATATGAGCAATCCATGTAATACAAATATACACATCACATATAATATATTTTAATTCTCAAGTATAATATTTATTTCTTTATTATTTTGCTTATTTAGTCGAGTCTAGAATATACCAGCATAATGAATTAAATGCATAACGAATCATTCACCTGTTAACTCCGGGTCCCAAAGTGGTGTATAATAGATGTCGAATTCTTCGTACCCCAACTAGCACAGCCCTAGTATGTGTTTACTCAATTAATAATTGAATTTCTGATTATTTAAAAGATTCTTGTATTGAAATAATCCTTCAACTATTGAATACCATTGGTAATTACACATTTAAAAAGGTGGGTGTATTTATTAAAATCTAGTGTTGAGTATGTGATAATTTGAATGGGCAGTGTGAATCTTTTGATATTTTGATCAATTGTTTATAAACAACACCCATTGTTTGAGTAAATACACCTATATATATATATATATGTATATTTTAAACCTATTGTAAGGAAAAATAAATTAGATATTCCTATAAAGAAGATCCTCTTTTTTTTTTGTCAATGTTTCCATTTTCTTATTTTAAATAATCCTTGAAAATAAATTTAATTTTGTTTAGTAATTTCTATTTTATTAATTAATATTTTTTTAACTTAGTAAATTGTAAACTAGATACGAAGAAATATAGCTTAATTGTTTTGCTTAGTCGATTCCTTTTTTTTTTTCAAAATATTTTTCCTTTCAATTATTAAAGATAATTAAATGGGTTGATTTAGTAAATTTCAAAAGTAGGCAAGAAGAAACATATTTATCTTCTCTTTTTTGTTAGTTGATATATTTTTCCTTTCATGTATATATATATATATATATATATATAACAAGGTATCCTGTTTAAAAAAAACAAAAATATTAGTACTTTTCAACAAAAGGAATAAATGAATTTTAATAGTTTTTTTTGAACGGCAGTTGAAGGGGATAATTATTTTTATTTTTATTTTTATTTTGTTACAAATACCTCATAAATGAACTAAAAATTTGAATATTTTAATAAAATAAAATAGAAGACTTCAGTCACAAATAAATGAAGCGTATTTAAAAAAAAATTCAATTCCAACAGTAAAGAAGAAGATAGGAAATCAGAGTGTTCGTTCCAACGACTAATGCTTTTTAACAGGGGTTATAACATCATTTCTCAATGATAATTTTAACGTTAATCTCAGTATACAGTTGAACCCCTTTAATTTACAGGAATTAGGGGAGTTTAACAATCTTACAACAAAATTTTGATTTTTGCTCCGGCGATCGGGTAGCCTAACAACATCGTTTATTGAGTCGTTGGAAGTGTTTTGGCAGCCTGCAGACGTCTCAAATGGTTTTGGAAAAATATACGTGAGTTCTCTAATAAAAAAATGTTGGAAAGAAAAAAAAGGGAATAGGTTCAGAGCTTGAAACGGGGACTCCCCGAGAATCGATCGGTGGAGAGCAGGGGTCAGCGAGGCATGGCTATTTATGGTGGTACGAACGTCAGCCATGCGGAGGTGGCCGTCGGCGGTGCCATCGAGAGTGGTAACAGAGGGGGTGATAGAGTGAATTTTAGGCTATGAGAGGAGAGAGAGAGAAAGAAAAGAGAGAGAGAGAGAGAGAGGGAGTATAGGTTAAGAAGTGTGGAAAATGATCATCTGAGGATAGGGACGTGCTCATTTTAAAGCACTGAATTTAGGATTTTTTTTTTATTATTATTTACTGTAAATGATATATGTGGTTAGGAGGGCTTTGAGTCACACCCTATACTATAGCCTATCATGCCCACTTGCACGTTAAAATATCTATTTGGCCAGTTTAAGAAGGTTAATTCTTATTAATACATTTTTGATTAATTAATATTTTAAATTGTGAAAACACATACATACATTATATATATATATATATATATATATATATATATAACCAATTATTTGTACCTATTGAATTTTAAATTATAAATTAGATTTTTTTGGATTAATACTATTCTTTTAATATATATCTATATATATATATTATTATTATTACTATTTTTTTTTATTATTATTTTTAGACTGTGCTAGTACTATCCCCGGCTGACTCACTCCCTTGTCCTTCGCGTGATAATAGTATGCTCGTCTAGTCATATTCGTATTTTATTAATAATCTCTAAACAATAAATTATATATATATATATATATATATATATATATTTTCACATAATTATTTACAACAGGGTATTAATTTAAATCTCATAGTAACACGTATAAAATTTAAGGAAATAGAAACAAAATAAAATAAAATATATAAATAAAATTCATAGGAAGGATAAAATATATATTAAACGGGTTGCTACATTAAACATGCAATGAGATTTCAAAAAGTTAGGTACTTTTAAAAAATTAGACGCTTGGGTATTTACAATTTAACAAATATATGTATAGTTTGTATTCAACTTAAGTTATTTTTCTTTTTAAAGTTTTCTTATTTATTGTATATACAAATATATAAGAAATAGATGAGTTACACTTGTCAAAACAAGATTATAATATTGTGATAGGTTATGATCAATGCATTAAGTAGTTTGAGACATTAACATTTGTATATTATTGTGTTTTTAAACTTTAAAATTATGAATTATCTCTTAAGATTTTAAATACTAAAATGATCGCATTTGCACCGATATACATAAACTTATATGTCCACTGCGAATGTGATAAAGACACATACACAAATTCAAACAATCAATTAAAATAATAGTGAACCCTCTACTTATGTGCATTATCACATTGATGGTGACATATATATATTTGTAGCCATTGATGGATATGTGACAATTTCTGAACTAAATGTATTTGATATTATATTGACCTTTTTTTCTTAAAATTAGATTTTAACTTGTAATTTTTATTTTATTCCATAAATTTCTAATTAGTATTGTTCGACACTAAGAAAAACATAAAATATTGATTAGGATCATAATTGCATCATTTTGCCTCCATTTCTATATGATTTTGATGAGTTTATGTTCATATTTGACCCTAATATGCTATAAATTGTGCTATTGACCATTTGTTGGCAAGAAAGTATGCTTTATAGGTGAAAACGAGCAAAAACGAAGAATTCCCGATTATAGGAGGTGAAATGATGGGATCCGAGCCCATGGAGATGTTTATAATACTCAATTGGAGACCCTAGGAAGATTGGACGAGTCGTGGGATAAAAAACACAAAAGTAAAAAATTGGACGTCGAGATTGAACTACGTCCTAGCGCACCCAAGGCCACGATTGAGCACAACCAAGGCAACGTCCGAGCGGATTTCACCTGGTCCAGTTGGGATAGCTCCGCTCGACCACATGCGTAGAGCCGCTCGACCATACCACTTGAACCATGTCCGAGCATAGCCATGCACATGTCCGAGCGCACCTCCGGACAGGACCAATTTTGAGGGCATTTTCGTCCTTTCGCGCGTTTAATGAGGGATATAATGAACCAAACATGTGGGGCACTATAAATACTCAAGGATCAGATTCTCAAAGCCATCTTTCATCATACTTTTCATTAGGATTCATTAGTTAGATCATTAGGTTGTTTTAGAGAGAGAGATTAGAGGTTACTCAGTGGGTTCTTAGTTAGATTTCTTACTTCTTTCTACAATACCTTTTGATCCATCCATTGGATCTTTAATCCGTTTTTTTCATTAGCTTAGTCTCGTTAATAGCTACGATTCTACGGTTCGATTTATGTTTTCAAGCGTTGGATCAAGAGTTAGCATTTTGGAGGTTTGTAGATTGTATTCAATTTCTCCACATGTGGTAAGATTTCCTTTAATTCTCTTATTTTAGTTAATATTCATGATGATTAGCATGTTTTTTTCTTGATTTTCATTATCAATTAGACATGGGCTAATATCCTTGTTGCATGGTTGCATGAATACTATGGTGAATTTAGTTCTTGTTAATCCTATGCTTGAATTAGTAATCTTGATGGATTAGTTCTCTTATTAATGAATTGTATGAATGCTTGGGATATTTAATTGGATTGAATGTGCCTATATGGTTAGCTATGAAATTAGAATTGAGCTATAAGAACTTTATGCATACCAAGTGTTTGATATTTGGCTTGTATGACCAATGAGAATTGCATATTAGCCTAGACCTCTTAATTGGAGTGTTGGGAGTTGTAGAGAGATCTAGACACCTAATAGAACCCTTAAGCTTGTGTTATTAGAGAGATCTAGACACTAGTTGGCTTGACTAAGACACCAAGAGACCTTTTGCATGCTAGGATGGATAGGACACTAGAGGAACTATAGTAGGATTACTTCCATGTACACTCCACACTTGCTCACTTCCTAGAGGTGATAGTTAGATTTACTATTTCTTGTTGATTTAGTAGATAGAAATCATGATCTTTTCTTGCTTTCACTAGCTATTATCTTTGTGAACATTCAATACTTGCTTGATATAACATCGTTTCCTTGTGTTCGATATTTAACTTGGTTAACTTGCCACGACAATAACGACCACGTACACTTGCGTGGAAATTATACATGATTTTGGCAAACAAGTTTTTGCGCTGTTGCCGAGGAAACGATCTCTTTGTCGAGCTAGTATTTGTTTGTTTAATTGAATGTCTTTGAATGTTGTTGGATTGTATTGTTTGTGTACTTGAGCATCCTTGAATCCCGGCAACGCTAAAATAAGTTATTGGCGCCGTTGTCGGGGAAACGATCACTTTGTTAGGCTTGTATTGATGTTTACTTTATTTTTCTTTGTTTCTTTGTTTCTTTTTAATCATTCTTGGTGAGTGTTGATACTTGCTTATTTTTGTAGGAGTGAACTAGATTGAGATGGGTGAATACAACCATTGCTCGTATTCCCCACAAGACACATATCCTCCTAGTTCCTATACATATCAACATCACCCATATCAACCACCACCTCCACAAGAAGTTTCTTATCCTCCTAACTCATATACTTATCAAGATACTTATCAAGATTCCTATTCCTTTGAAAATCCATATTCCTACACTCCACGCATTCCTATGCCTTGCCATCAAGAAGAAACCCCTCCTAGCAATTTAGATGATATTCTAGTGTACATCCTCAATCAATTGGAAGAAATTCAAAGGGAGGACGAAAGGCACTTTGCGGAGACAAACAAGAAGTTTGATAAAATTTGCAAAGCTCAAGGTGACCATATCACGAACTTGGAGTTCCAAATGGAAAAATTGTCTTGGAGTGTGTGAATGGAGAAGTTGGATCTCAAATTGGAGAAATTGAGCACCCAAGCCAATTGTGAGGAGAAAGATGGGGGTATTCTAGATGATGAAGAAGAAGGAAATGTGGAAGATGAAGATGATGATCATCATAAGGAGAAGAAAACTCTTTCTATTCTAGATTATCTCAATGCTAAAAATTTTATTAATCCTTCTAATGCGTATATAGATTATAAGATTTCTATTATTGTTAATGATATTGGTTATAATTATCCTCATGCTACATTGATTAGGGATCGAGAAGAAGAGAAGGATGGACTAGAAGAGCAAAGAGAAGAAAAGAAAGAGGATAAAGAAGAAATTGAGAGTGAAGAGGATGAAGAAGAGGATGATTGTGATGATCATGATGAATACAAGGACCTTTATGATTCCTTTGATTTTGATAAGAAGATTCTCTACAATGATGAGTTTAAAGAGATTAAAGAGTCTTGTGTTCAAGAAGCTTTCTATCTTAAGAGTTTCACTAATCCTCTTATTAATTCTCTTGATCATGATCTTAATCCTTCTTGTGATGATATTGAATATGACATTCCTCTTGTTGAAATTGATAGGAATCAAGAACAAGAAGTAGAGGATTAGGAAGAAGGAGATTCTAGAGGAGGAAAAGAGAAAAGACAAGAAGAGGAAGACGAATGTCCACTCATGGACATGAGCATCATTGAGGAGAAACAATAAAATGAAGTGGAAGAGGAGCCTACGATTAAAATAAGCATTTCTAAACTCTTAGACTCTTCTACCTGTGCTATATTGGATAATGTTATTTATTGTGAATTTGTCTTGCCTCTCGATATAATTTATTATAAAAGTGAATTAAGAGTCTTCTTGAATATATTTGATAGTAGGAAATGGAGGTGGATTGGTCTGAGAAGAAAAGAGGAAGAATATGCATGTGCTTATAGGTTCAACTTGATAAGGAAAGTAGGGGTTTGGGGTAGAAATCCTACATGTTTCCTTGATCATGATGCTTTGAGATTAATGTTTAATGGGAAGAATGAAATATATCCTTGGCCATTTAGCTAACATTGGTGTCGTCCAGCTAGGAGACGTTAAATCCAAGCGCTAGATGGGAGGCAACCCATCCTAAAAAGTTTTCTTGCTTATTAGGTTTGCTTTGTAGTTTAGATAGTGTTATTTATTTTGATTTGTTTCATATGAGGTAGTGTGTTCTCTTACCTTGGTTGGTGCATGTGATTTATCCTAGTTTGGGGGTGTTGCCTCTTGGTATATATGGTGATTTCTTGGTTGAGTTAAGCTTGAATATGCTTTTATTGGTTCATTGATTTATTGCAAATCATATTTTCATCACTCTTTTCAAAACTTTTAGGATCTTTGATCCGAAAAGTTTGGGGGTGTGTTTGTTCTTAAAATTTTGATTTGCAATGATAATTGACGTGATTTGTGAGTTTTAGAAAGGTGTGATGAGGAGATTTCTCTTCCTACTCGGCCAAGAAGGAAACTTTCGTGTAAGTGGCAATTCACTCTCCTATACTTAATCCCAACTCAAGGTATGTCTTTACATTTATCTCTCCCTATTTGCTTCCATTCCTAGTTTAGTTTGTTTGATTTTAGATTGTTATTTTGAGCTTATTGATTGATTCTTGTTGTATTGTGTTGTGATTGAGTGCATTGCACGATCTTTACTTCACTTTTGCCAAACATTTTAGACCCTTGGTCCAAAAAAGTTTGGGGGGGTGTCTTCGTTTCGCAAAGCTCATTGTAATGCTATGCTTATGTTGATTCTTAGTGTTCCTATGATGTTTTGGACCATATGCTTATATTGATGACTTGTTTTGGTTGTTGATTTTTGCCATTTTGTTGCTAGTTGAGAGTTATGATGCATGAGATATGTTTATGATTGTGTGGATGTTGTTGAAAGTTCATGTTAGATGTAGTGGACTTATTACTTAATTCATGTCTTGTCTTTGATGCTATAGATTCTATAATTCTTGAAATTTTGATGATTTGAGCATGTTGATATGATATGCGTCTTGATCAACTTTAACCCGTGAGGTTTTGAGCCATTTATGCCCGTTTCAATCTTGAACGGATGATATTTTCTAGGATGTGAGTTCCACACACATACATTTTACTCTAGAACTTGGCTTTGGTCTTACTTGAGGCTACATTAGACGAGGATTTCACATGATATGATTTGAGACAATTTCTTTGATCTATATTGAGTCACTTTACCCTATGAGTCTACCATTGATATTATGATCCATTGTTTACCATTTTGTGCCTATAGACCTTTCCTTTGGCTAACCACACTTTAAGCCATTTTCCTTCCTTTTGGAACTCTCTTGTCCTTATGATTAGTAGAGTGAAAAGAAGGAAGGAACATTGGTGATATTATGAAGAACTTGGTGGCTAAAGTGGAAAGAAATTCAAGTATGCATGGATTGATGTGAAAAGAAGGTTCAAGAGCAAGTGCTAGTAAGCATGTGAAAAAAGTTGACTTTTATTGAAAATATGGTCAAGTTGACTTTTGTTGTAATTATGGCTAAAGACATGTCAAAATGGGAAGAATGATCTTTGAAAGTGTGATTTTGAAAGAGCATGAAGAGTGTGTGCAACATTGCATGAACATATGATCTCTATTTTGATTCCTTCTATGCTTTACTAATCATACTTAGTCACTTTTATCCATATATTCCTTCCCTACCAAAGAGCCAACACTACAACCTTATGAAAGTCCTCATTGATGTGTAAATTTTGACCAGTCATCAATTTTGACCAGTCAACGCTATGGGTGGAGGAAGAGCTCGCTAGAAGCTCGCCCAGATGTATGGTGACACACCAACAATTGACCAGCATAAGAGAGAGCTCATAAGGCAGCTCGCCAACTCGCAAGGGAGCTCGATTAGAGCTCGCCCACCACCTAGAGACAAGGTCTGATCCTACTACCATCAACACATCCTGGAACAACACAAGGCAAGGTAGCTCGCTAACGAGCTCGCCCAGACCAAAGTATAAATGAAAGCTACGTAGGGAATCAGTAGTGATGTAGTAGGATAAAACAATGTGATTAAAGCATAGTAGTGAGTAAGGACAGGTGTTAAGGACACTTGTCAGCACATTAGGCTAAATAAGCCCATTAAGTGTCACCTCACAACATGCAAACCTATAAATAGGTTTCTTGTACTTATTTTCTCTCTCTAATTCATAATACCAAACATACTTTCTCTCACTACTCTCTTTCTATTAAACACTCTAAAAAACTCAATATCTTTGATTATCGTTTGGTGGAATTCAGTAGATAATTAGCCACATAAACACTCAATTTGATAATTCCATAAACATACGGTCCTTAAACAGCCTCCACAGGAGGTAGCTCACGATGATGAGCTGGTAACATTAAAGAAGGTTTTGGAGCAGCTACATATGCAATTACCTGTAAAGAACGGCGGAGTTGATGCCACCACACTCCCGGTGTCACCCTTGGCCCTTCCATCTTAAGGGCACCGGTGCAGAAGAAAATTTAGTTCTCGGTGATGGCCGCGTACGAGGGAGAGTCTGATCCTAAAGTGCATATTTCGAAGTACGTGGACACATGATCTTGGTGGGAGCATCAGACGCCACCCAGTGCTGGAACTTCCCGCTGACCCTAGGGGACCGGGCTCACCAATGGTTCTCATCCTTAGCCCCGGGGTCAATTCATTCTTTTGGGCAGCTGACGCGGGAGTTCCTGTTCCACTTCTCTGGCTACGGGTCATAACTGACCCAGAAGCACAGACTTGCCAACATCCACCAAGGAGACAATGAGTCGGACTAGCAGTACCTCGAGCGGTTCGACAAAATCCTACTAGAGGGCGAGCCAGTTAGCGAGGACACCAAGATTGTGGCTATCATAGCCGGACTAAAGAAGGGGACCGAGTTGTGAAAGAAGTATGGGGCATCTACAAGGCCCCCAGAATTTGAAGGCGTTTAGGGACGGAGACGAATTCAAGGAAAAGTTAAACCAAGTGCTAACAGTCTCCGTCGATCATGTGTTTGCTGCGGTGAAGGACAAAGCAATCCTGAATGAGCCAAGGAAGATCCGACAGGATCGTAGCAGACTCAATCCCAACAAGTTTTGTGCTTACCATCAGTCCATCGGTCACTTCACTAGTGAGTGCCGGGACCTGCTCAAACAACTTTAGAAATTCTATGAAGATGGTAAGCTGGCTGAGTTCGTAAAGAAGGCCTCGGTAAAAAGGTCAAGACAGTGGAGGAGACCGATGATGAGGACATAGAAGATGAGGATCACCGCGGCCCACAACACAGACGCAGGGGACCTCCCCCTCCACCAGCGCAACAGGAGCCAACCCGGGAACTTCTCGTTCTCGAGAATTTTTCGGGACCCGCCGGGGGCCTAGAAGATGGAAGGCAGTCCATCTCCAAGAGGCAAAGGAAAGCAGAGGTCCGGGCTGTCAACCAGGTTCAAGAAGGCAGTTCCAATTCCAAGCCCGCCGCAAAGCCCACCGCTGAACTCACTTTCTCTCAGGAGGACTTGGAAGGGATTCTGACCCCTCACAACGACTCGTTGATGATCAATGCCAACATCATGAATGTAAAAGTCCACTAGCTGCTAGTGGACACAGGCGCCTTCACCAACATACTCTTCAAGAAAACCCTAGATCTACTAGGTGACTACAAGTCGTATATAGAGTTTTGTAATCATAGGATAGTGGGGTTTGGAGAAGCTGTAACCATCCCCCTGTGTAGTATTAAGTTGAGTTTCAAACTTGTATCGGTCGAGGACCCGAAAAGAAGACTGACTAGACTCGTAGATTTCCTTGTCGTAGATCAGCAGTCAACCTACAATGGGTTCCTCGACTGCCCTTTTATTCATGAATTCAAAGCGGCATGTTCAACCTACTACTACTGTCTCAAATTTCCTACCCCAAAAGGTGTCGGCACAATCAAAGGTGACCAAAAGAAAGCAAGAGAGTGTTTGCTCCAGATTAAAAGCTGCCAAGTTAAAAAAATATGTTACGCAGGTACTAACAATTGAAGATGGGATGCAGCATTCAGTAGACGAACCTAGAATTCTGGATGTTATTGTTGGTCCC
>JAPKLY010000333.1:123743-155902 GCA_026898435.1 Prunella vulgaris | reverse complement strand
GTTCAGAATGTTTTACGCTTCAGACTTCAGTAAATTGGGTCGACTCCAATATTCTTCAGTCTTCAGCATGATCCTTCTGTACTGAATTTCTAACCTAACTATCCTGAACTATTTTATCCTGAACACTATACTTAGGCAAATTCATCAGGGGTTTTGGGATCTAATCAGAATACTCAGATTGTCCCAACAGTTATCTTGGTGGAGACCGAGTTAATGGAGGTGGACAACCAGCTGGAGGAGACGGAGGTCACCCAGGTTGATGTACCGGTTGAAGGCCAACAGCCGGCACCAATGGAAGTAGATGAAGTCCCCCAGGCGGAAGAGCCATCCGACCCAGTCCATCAAGAGGCGGAGGAGGCCCGTGAACCCAGCTACGTTGATGAAGGAGGCGATGACCTCGAACCTCGAGTGGGTTACGAGCCGATGGCGAAGAAGGACTGGGATGAGCTCATCAGCAATCCAAGATGGAAGAACGAAAAGAGAAAAACCACCCCCGTGGAGGAGTTGAGAGCGATCCAGGTGGACCCAAACAGAGCAGATAAAACTTTTTATAGGTTCTGAGCTGCCAGAGCCGTATAGGAGCAAGATGGAGGAATTCTTGAAGTACAACCTGGACGTGTTTGTCTGGTCCCACGAAGACATAACGGGAATCCTGCTGGAGTATGCGTGCCACAGACTAAACATCTATCCAACGAGGAAACATGTCTGACAAAAATGAAGGAAGTACGGGCCAGACAAGTACAAAGCATTGACCACGGAGGTGAAGAAGTTGCTCGACAATAAGTTGATCAAATAAGCATTTTATCCGCAGTGGGTTGCCAATCCAGTCTTGGTAAAGAAGCCAAACGGAGCATGGTGTATGTCCAAAAGACAACTTCCCACTGCCCCACATTGATTAGCTAGTAGATAACATTGCAGGCCATGAAATGATGACATTTATGGATTCATTTGCAGGTTATCACCAGATAGCGATGCACCCGGATGACTAGGAACACACAATGTTCAATACCAACAAGAACCTATTCTACTGGGAAATGATGTCGTTCGGACTTATCAACGCTGGAGCTACCTACCGAAGACTGGTGAATAAGATGTTCGACCAACACATCAGACACACAATGGAAGTGTACGTGGACAACTTAGTGGTCAAGAGCTTCTGGAAGGAGGACCATCTAGACCACCTCAAGCAGGCCTTCAACATACTACATTCAGAAAGAGTAGCTTCGGTGTACATTCAGGAAAGTTCCTGGGGCACCTGGTGAGTCAAAAAGAGATCGAAGTCAACCCATCCTAAGTGAAGTGCATCATGGAAATGCAGCCGCCCGATTCGGTAAAGAAGGTACAAAGACTGACCTGGTGTCTGACAGCTTGGAACCAATTCATCTCCAGATCCGGTGACCAGAACCGTCCATTCTTCGAAGCAATCAAGGTAGATGATTTTCGGTGGATGAACGAGTGTCAAAGAGCCTTCGAGAATATCAAGGAGTACTTGGCTAATACACAAATCCTATCAAAGTCGGAGCCTGAGAAAAGTTGTACTTATACCTGGCAGCATCAGAAGTGACTATCAGCTCGGTGCTAGTCCGAGCCGAAGGAAAGACACATCTACTGGTGTACTATGTAAGTCAAGCCCTACACGAAGTGGAGTTGCGATACTCGCGCACGGAGAAGCTGGCCTACTCACTGGTGATGAGTGTTCAAAAATTGAGGCCCTATTTCTTTGACCACCAGGTGGAGGTGTTGAAAACATTCCCGTTGAGGTAAATACTGCACCGACAGGACACTGCAGGACGCTTGTTGAAGTGGTCACTGGAGGTCAGCCAATACGGTATACCTAAGCACCCCGAACAGCGATCAAGGGACAAGCGCTCACTGATTTCATCGTCAAGTTAACTTTTCCACAAGATCTGACGAGGGGGCGTATAGCTCCGTTGCACCTCTACGTTGACGGATCATCAACTAGCACAGCAGCAGGAGCCGGTGTGGTACTAATAAGCCCAGACAGACAGGTCTTCACCTCAGCAATCCGATTCGACTTCAGAGCCACAAACAACGAAGCGGAGTACGAAGTGTTAATAGCTGGACTTAGGCTATCATTAGCTATGGGGTCAACCAATCTTCAAATTTTTAGAGATTCCCAGCTAATAATATCCCAAGTCCGGGTGGAATATGAAGCCAAGGACCAGCAGATGGTGTTGTACCAAAACATTGTGGCGCACCTGATCTCGATGTTCAAACAAGTTTATATCAACGAGATCCCAAGACTGGAGAATACACAAGCTAATGCACTAGCCCGACTAGCCACAAGTAGCGGTGAAGCAGAACTGACGGAGGTCATCATCACCAAGCTAAAGGACCTCTCAACGTCCGATTATAAAATAAATCAGACATCGAGTAGGGGGCAGGAAGAAGACAATGGTTGGCACACTCCGATGAAAAATTACTTGAAGGATGGAGCAGTCCCAGAAGATGCATGGGAAGCTAGTCGGCTAGTGAAACAAGCAGCCAAATACACGCTGGTAGATTGCCAACTATACAAGCGTGGATTCTCTCTACCCATACTCAAATGCTTATCTGAAAAGCAAGGGTTTGAGGTGTTAGAAGAAATCCACCAAGGAATCTGTGGGAGTCACGCTGAGGGGCAAGCTTTGCCATACAAAATGATCAGACAAGGGTACTATTGGCCCACTCTCCGTAGAGATGCCATTAGCTTCGCCCGGAGGTGCCGAAAGTGCCAGCTATTCGCTCCAAACATTCACACTCCTGCGAGCCAACTCAAATCGGTCTTCAGTCCATGACCTTTTGCAAAATGAGGTATCGACTTGATCGGCCCATTCCCACCTGGCAGAGGCGGTGTAAAGTTCGCCGTAGTAGCTGTGGACTATTACACGAAATGGGCTGAAGCCGAGGCACTCACAACAGTAACGCGGGAGAGAATGATCAGCTTCATCTGGAAGAATTTGATATGTCGATTCGGACTCCCGCAGTCAATAGTAACAGATAACGGCAGACAGTTCGATGGTCAGAAGTTGAGAGAATTCTGCAGTTCATAGAATATTAAGAAATACTACTCAACACCGTACCATCCGCAGTCGAACGGACAGGTTGAAGAGGTGAACAAGATTCTGAAACATGTGTTAAAGATCCGTCTCGAGGATAAGAAAGGTAGTTGGGCAGATGAGCTTCCAGAGGTGATGTGGTCCTACAGAACTTCATACTGAGCCAGTACCGGTGAGACTCCGTTTGCCTTAGCTTTTGGAACAGAACCGGTAGAAGTCCAGAACCAGACTTGGAAGGTGGTAGGACATGACAAAGAAGGGAATGATGAAGCCCTGACCGTGGAGAAGGATTTACTCGAAGAGACCAGCGCCTCATTAGAGTTGAAGAATGCCACCTACAAGCAAAGAGTGGAGAAGTACTACAACTCCCAAGTGCGAAATAGAAGATTCAAAGTTGGGGAGGTTAGTATGGAGAAAGAAGCTGGCAACTCCACCCGGTGTGTTTGGACCCAACTGGGAAGGACCGTTCCGGGTCACCGCAAGCTGGGCAAATGGAACATATGATCTCGAAGACATGGACAGGAAAGCTTCGTCATATACTTGGAGCGCAGCACACCTAAAGAAGTTTTATCAGTAGCAGAGGAAGGGTTGAAGTATGAAAAGGAGTCCGTCACAGAATGAATGCTCAGAAGAATGCTTATATGCCCTTGAATGAAGAAGCTGCTACATTTTCTTGAGGAGTCTGTCCAAGATCATGTGTGTGCTACCAAGTCAGTCTCCTAGGGCTAAAGCGTTAGATTCATTATACAAACGTGTGCCAGACACTGAAGAAGAAGTCCTGAAGAAACTAGTAATCAGTGTCTACATCGGTTCAAAGAGTTGAAGAAAACAGAGTATATCCAGCTGTTGGCAGTAGAGGAAGGTGAACCATAATTTGTAATTAGACTAGTCAGAGGTTTGCATCAGGAATGCTGATAGTAACCTACATAAATATCGTTACTCAATAAAGATAGAGTTTCTCTCAAAGAATTGTCTGTTGTAACTCAAAATACACAAGGACTTAGGTCCCAAAAATGTTATTATCTAAAGCTTGAGGCAAAGGCCAAAGTGCCCAGGTTAGCGAAGGTGTCCTTCTTAAAAGATCACTAAGTGCCCACTGCCCAAAGTTAGAAAATTTCACAAAAGACGGTCTAAAACGTCTAAGGCAAGGTTGTTAAAACCCAAATCGCCCAAGTGAATAACAAAAGTACAACTCGCTGCCCTAAGTGGCCTAAGATGAGCAATTTGCTGCCCTAAGCGGCGTAAGACGAACAAATAAGTACCAAATAAAAAGTACGATTCGTAGTCCTAAGCGACGTAAAACGAATTATTCGCTTCCTAAAGTGGAATAAGACGAACAATTGCATACCAAAAATATAAATACGAGCTAATAAAAGATAATAACATGCGGATAAATAAATTAGAAGCCGAATAGAACAGAAAAGTTGGAATTCATTCAAAAATACTTAGAAATTTTCTAAGTATGGGAAGTGATGCTGATTACAAAGGCCAACCAGCTAGCCATCTTCAAAAAATAAAAGAGCTCCTTCTAGGCGAGCTACTCCTATTTAGACAAAAATAAAAGAAAGAAAGAAAAGTCTTCAAGTTTCGGGAGCGGTGGGGATAGTGCCAGCAGCGTCAGGAGCGACCTCAGAGGGGATCTCGCCAGCGACCTGTGCAGCAACCTCTTGACCTGCCGGGGGAGAGAGAGTTGGCAGTTCAGTTATGTTACCTAGCCCACTGGTGTCCAGTGTGCTGGTATCGATTGTGATGTTCCCCGTCAGATCCAACATTTCCTCGTCAGTGGGCGGAGTCTGAGGAGTTCGATGTCCTTCTCCAACAACGGGAGCTTCAAGAGTTTGGATGATTTTCAGGTGCGAAGGGACAAAGTCCAAGTTGATCCCATAGTGAGTGAGGCCGCCTATATCCAACTCAGTGTTGTCCAGGATCTTGGCATTCCCCATGCACTCCTTGAACTCCAAAACAAGCGCCTCCCACTCATCGTCTTTATTCAACCGGGCCCACTGGAAAGCACGTAAGATCTCAGCATAGCACAGGATGAAGCCGAGGTCAGTCGAGGCAGTCTTGGTGAGCTCCACAGCCTCTGGTGAAATTAAAATGTCGAGCCGAGTTTGGAGCTCGACAATCTGGTTAACCTTTGCGGCGACTTCTTCCCTAAGTTGGGTGCATTCCACCTGGTTACCCTTGTGCATCTCCTGTACCAGGGCCATCTCTTCTCTCATCCGGGCAAGCTCAGCTCCATTGGCAACGAGCTCTTGGCGATCTGCTTCAAGTTAAGATTTATGTCGATTAAAAACAGCCTGAAGCATCTCCAACTTGCTCAGAGCATCTCGCTCTGCTGCCAATGACGCCTTCGCCTTCCCCTCAGTCACCGCCAAATCTTCCACGGCCTTCTTGCTTTCATCCCCCAATCGGGTGATGAGAGTCTTGGAATCATACCGAGCATGATCGGCCGCTGAAATATCATCGACAACCATTTGGACAGCGGCAAGGGCCCCGCAAGCATAGTGCATGGCCAACCAGGCGTGGTCTGCCGGCATCTGCCTCTCAATCGTGGTTAACTCGGAGAGGGGGAGATACTTGGGGGCCTCGGAGAAGATCTGGCGAGCTCGCCCAGATGGTAAGTCCCGCACATTCGCCAACTCTTTGGATCGTTCGGCGTTGTGAAGGACTTTCGGGCTGCTCGGGATGAGAAGCGGTGGCGTACCTACAAAATAGATAAGTAAATATGAAATGCTTGTCTGAATGTCTAATGTTAAGCACAAGACCTAACTCCAAAGACTTGAGATTATTCGCTTACCCAAATCATGCGGGATCAAGCCCGAGAAGTGTGTCGTCAACTATCGGGATCTCGTATGGAGAGGGACGAGGAGCACTTTGAGGAGTCGGGGGAGCTTGGGCAGAGTGAGGTGTGCTCGATCGCACAGAACCACCTCGGCCAGGTCCAAAGCAACCTCGCCCACTTCGGTCAGAGTCCTCATCACGAAGGGCGACCTTGGATCTTTTTGAAGCGTGGGCGTCCTCCTCACCTACCCGTGACCCGTCACCACGACGAAGACCCTTTTTCATTTGTTGAGGTGGAGGCAGAGAAGTTCGCTCGGGAGGAGAGCCACCTCGCCCACTCTCTTTTCTGGTCTTGGCGACCTGGGCCTTGGTGGGTGGAGGAGCCAGAGCCTTCTTCTGAGTGTTTGACCCCCCAGCCATATCCTTCGTAGAGGCAGACTCAGCGCGCTCCGCCCTCTTGGTGGCTGCCAAGACAGAACCCGATGGCACCCCTTTCTTATTCGGGCGAGGTGGTCCTATTGCTAGTTTGCGAACTAGTATGTGATAGGCCTCGGGGACTTCGATCGGTGAGAAGGCGGCCATCACACCTTGATCTACACAGGTTTAAAAAGTTAAAGTAAGTAAACACAACGAACTAATGAGCGAACTCAGCGAGCTAAGGAAAGATGTAAACCTGGGAGCTCTGGACCTTGTGCTGTGAGGTGATGCGGCGAAGTGAGGACTCGAGCAGTTCGCCGTCAATGATGCTGACTCAAATGTGCGATATCCCGATCCTTGCGGTTCCTCAAGCAACACAACGATCGCACGAACTCGAACTCCATAGACACGTGGGGCTTGCCACGACTGGACTTGTGGTGCTTTGGACCTGCAAGAAAAGAAGAATTAGATTAGTAAATCTAATCCAACTCACGCACACCGAAATGGGCCACCTACTGCTAGCTTCTTCATATCCTTCAGGAGAATAGATACGCCCACCTCGCCCAGCATAATTGATGGAAGCTCGCCAATCTTCGCCAATAAAGATGAACTGCTCCTTCCAATCACGGATCCTATTAGGGATACTTTCCAAACACTTCTCACCAGGACAAGCTTTCAAATAATAGTAGCCCTTGCCCTCGTTGGACTGCTTTGTCACGCTGAATAGTTCATTGATCTCAGCTGTGGTCAACCGGTTTTGATATTCTTCCAGCTCAAAGATGGTCAACGTGGCAAGGAAACTACTCCAGGCATTTGGAGTTAGTTGCGTGATGGCGAGGTTGGTGTCCATAAGGAACTAACCAATGATTGCATGCAAGGGCAATGTAAGCTCGGCCTCCAAGGTGTGGATATTAATGGTAGTTAATCCGGGCGGAGTCATGTCAGCCCGCTTCTTCGGTTCCGGGGAGTATAAATGGATGTCCAGTGGAATACGATACTTTCGGCAGAGGTTTTCAAGTGCGAACTCCGAGATAATATTTTGTTTGGAGTTCGCCTTACAGTCCGACCCGCCGTCCGCCTCCCTGGTAGCTCGCTCGAGAGTAGGGAAGCTCGCCTGATATCTTTCCATATACTCCACCTAGTCAAACTCGTGCATGATGTCGATAGGAATTTTGTGCTCAGGAAGTTGGGGGTCAGGGAAACCAATGGAGCGAAGGTACTCCAACGTAATTTCCTCCTCCTCATCTTCATCTTCCTCCAGCTCGCGCACTAGTTCGCTCGCTGGGTCGCCTGACTCAGAGATCTCCTCTTGATCCTCCACGACCTCCTTCTCACCTTCTTTGGCCCCTTCATCTGTCGCCCGGGCAAACTCCTCCCAGAGTCCGCGAAGTTCAGATCCCTCGCCACCTCCAGAATTGGTGGCCCTCTCATCAAAATCAGATCGGACCTCGCCGAGTAGCTCGCTAGGTCTTGGGCGAGCTATCGAGGTCGCCTCGTAGCTAGACTCAATCACAATCTGGGTTAGTTGAGGGATGGGCGATCCACTAGTCATGGGCTTCTTCCCCGAGTTCCAGTTCAAGATAGTTCTACTTGAAGATCCAGTAGACATGATGTTTCAAGGGGGCGAGGTCTTAAGTGTTCTAAAATTTATGGGTGTCCAAAATCTGAAATTCCGGCGGCTGAAAAAACTCGAAGGTCACCGGAATCAATGACGGATTACCAGAAAGATAAAGAAAGGAAGAAGAAAAGGGAAATCTACAAAGAAAAGATCAAAGAAGAAGAATTGTTGCACTACCTTGTAGATTCCAGCGGAGATCCGATAATGCAAAGGTTTAAATCGCCAGAAAAATCGCTTAGGATTGCTTGGATTCGCTCTGAAAATTCGAAGGATTAAAAGTGATGAATGAAATAGTAACCCTCTATTTATAGAAGGAAGATGGGCGAGGTGATATTTCAAGAAAGCCCAGAGACCAATGTGCAAGAAATTTGAAAGTTTGACATGATGGGCGCGGGAAATGAGGCTTGGAAAGGTGTGCACGACGCCTCGAATTCTGTGCCACGTCAGCACGTCCACGGCCATAGGAAGCTCACCAAGGAGCTTGGCACCACACCAAAAAGAGTTCGCCTACACTCGATCTCTCGCCAACAGAGGTAAATCAGCTTGCCCACACATTAGAGATATCATGATGTGGACGAGCTGGGGGTAAATGTTAATAGGCGAACTATTAACGAGAGATTATTAGAATAAATAACCAAGGCTGAGGAGCTCGTCATGAGCTCGCCAGCATGACCCAATGCCATGTCACCAATTTTGACCTGTCAATGCTATGGGTGGAGGAAGAGCTCGCTAGAAGCTCGCCCAGATGTATGGTGACACACCAACAATTGATCAGTTGACCAGCATAAGAGAGAGCTCGCAAGGGAGCTCGCCCACCACCAGGAGACAAGGTCTGATCCTACTACCATCAACACTTCCTGGAGCAACACAACGCAAGGTAGCTCACTTAGGATCTCGCCCAGACCAAAGTATAAATGAAAGTTACGTAGGGAATCAGTAGTGATGTAGTAGGGCAAAACAATGTTATTACAGCATATTAGTGAGTAAGGACAGGTGTTAAGGGCACTTGTTAGCACATTAGGCTAACTAAGCCCATTAAGTGTCACCTCACAACATGCAAACCTATAAATAGGTCTCTTGTACTCATTTTCTCTCTCTAAGCTCATAATACCAAATATACTTTCTCTCACTACTCTCACTACTCTCTCTCTCTCTATTAAACACTCTCAAAAACTCAATATCTTTGATTATTGTTTGGTGGAATTCAGTAGATAATTAGCCACATTAACACTCAATTTGATAATTCCATCAACATTCGTGTAATACGCGGGAATTCACTTTGTTTAAAAAAAAGAGTGGTTTGTAAACTGACTTCATACGTGGGACAAAGTTTCACTTTACTATTAATTATATATATAAATAAATATTTTTTTTAAATATGAATACAAAAAGACCCTATCCCATTTATAGTATTATCTAATTCAATGTAATATATATTCATGGATAAGATAAAATTTTAAAATATATTTATCCTTTATTATATATTAATAGGAGTTTTACTTGTTTAATCTTTTGGATCATTGAAACACTTTCTTATTGATCCAATCTTAAACCAAGTTCTTACGAGTTGTTTGTTTTCTTGTGCACATAGTGATACACATCATATCATTGTAGAATTAAAATTTGTCATAATTCGTCTATTTGAAGAAATATTGAATATATAATTGCACATTGAAATAAAAAAGAATTTAGAAGAAAACACCAAATAAATATTGAAATATCAACTATTATTTATATTACTTTATATATGTACGAATTATGCATGAGCTAAATGAAAATAAATTAAAATATTTTTATATTTAACACAAAAATAAACAATTAAGGCTCGTTTATTTGGGAGGGTGTCATATGAAGGTATAATAAATTATGCAAGGGTATAAATGACGCTTGGCGGTCGTCGGGAGGTCGAGTGTGACCAAGCGCCAAGGAGGCCTAGGCGGGGCCAAGATTTTTTTATTTTTTTATAAACATATATTAATAAAAATGTACATTATACCATAAATTATAAATTTAAAACATAATTAATACCCAAATGCATTTTTCACAAAACACAACAAGTCAATAAAAATGCTAAAAACTATCACAAAATGACATTGTTCAACTTCTAAATAAAATACTAAAATAACAAAATATATCGTACATATAAATTAATAAGTAGTTCAACTAAAAGGAACATCAAAAGACAATTGTTGTTCAACTCCACATACACACTCTTCATCATCAGATTCAAACTCCACATCAACATTTATTTCATCATCATCAGATGAGAAATCATCCTCGTCAAGCTCTCTAAGTCGAGAAGTCATGCATGAGGTTGAGCTAATATCTCCCTCAACAATACCATCATCAACCAATCCACCTCCAAGAATCCATTCTTGAGCATAACTTGCATCATCTTTTCATAATAACTCACAACTTTCTCTTTTATCTTCTTGCGCTTGTTCATCAATTTTGCATTAAAATTGACATACACAAGATTGTTTAATCGTTCGACTAGAAGCTTGTTTCTTTTCTTCGTGTAACTTAAATATTTTTTTTAATAAACTCCGCCTACTCCTCCTCTATGGCCGCTATTTCCGGTTATTCCTTATGGCCGCCTAGGCGGGGCCTAATACCTGACCGTTTTTCTTTGCCGATTTGGACTAGGCGTCGGCCGCTGGGGCGGCCAAGTGCCTAGGCGGTCTTGGCGGGGGCCATTTGCATCCTTGAAATTATGAGATATATTTGACTTTGATAAAATTTACATTTTCATTTCTGCTATGTGAGATTAAAATTGGAAAGACCCAGGTTATATGCACCCACAGGTATTTGAAGTACATACACTATAACATAATATTAATTGTAATAGTACGTAAAATTATAAATATACCATTCTTAACCTAATACATAAATATGATGCACCTACTATATTCAACTGGTCTTAGAAATTATGCTTTCAAAAAGCTTTTAAAATTTTACCTTTAAAAACTTTTTATATTTTTACAAACAAATACCAATAAATTATCATTAAATCAAACAATAAATATTTTTTCATTATTTTTCTAATTGATTTAAAAGAAAAAAAATTGAATTAAAAATTAATTTACATTGGGCAAAATATTTTTTATTAGATAGGTATATAATTATATATAATGAGGTGAAATTGGTTAAACCTACCAAGGAGAAAAATTAAACCATCTAATCTTATATGATATAATATATTAATTATTTCAAAATTTTACGGAATAAAAAGAAAAAAGTTTAGCCCAAAATTTTGTTTTGTTATTATATAAGTATAAATTATGCATTATTAATTTATTAAATAATTAATTATATATATTGTTCAGATGCTTTCGACTAATTTCCTACTAGTCACTATATCTAAGTAGTTCGATTCACTAGCAACTTTTTGAACATTGATATATATATGCATACAAAGAAGGTACTGAAAAAAAAAATTACAACCGATTCATTTCACATAGAAGGATAGACCTGCCCTACAAGGAGGAAGTAGTAATCCATAAGAAAGAGTGGGGTCACCATCATTTGCAAGTCGGAAATCCCAGTCGTGCTTAATTGAATCTGCTCTTGTGATCATAATATACAAAGTCCAACAACCACGATTTTGTCACTGTCATCTATCGTTTCTTTTTTTGCTTCATACGTGACACAGCCACAAAAATGAAGACAATAAATCACTAGAATTTAATCACTTGTTTGGGTTGACTCCCTAGCTTGCCAAGGGATTTATCCAATGCGGTGGTAAATTGATCAAAAGGACACAGCTCCATGCTGCAAACAAGCGCCAAAAAAGAGCTCATGAGCATTTCCACACTTCAATTACCAAAAACAAAAGGTTGATGATCATACTCGTATTTCAGTTCCCCACTGCGGGTGAGACTTAACAGGTAATCTATCATCTCCCTGCACTCCTTTGTTTTATCAGAACTCAACCATTTCTGCAACCAGAACCCTCTCAATCTTAAATCCTGCAAAATACATAAAACTTTGATCACCATATGATATGTGAGTTCAACAAAAGGGCTACACTTGACCTTAACTATATAACGCCTCCTCAAATTACAACTGTACCACTTTATTGAACTTGATTTTTATGGGTTCCATATCAAGTTTATGTGTTTACATCTATGTTCGTTTCCATCGCAGACCAGAAAAGGATAGAGAGATTTTTTTGGCTAAACCTTGAATATGAAAGATGAAGTGGGGACAGTTATAGGTCTCTTTGACATGCCACCATATGTCACCATGGTTCCACCCTGCCTGAAAACAAAATTGTGCTCTCAGAAAATCCAAGAAACACTCACACACACACAGACATATATATATATATATATATATATATATTCATTCTTGAAGCACAAAAACTTAGTTTCACCTCAGGAATTTAAGAACTAATGAAGAAGCATTTCCACCAACACAGTTAAATCCTACTGCGGGTTCTGGTATATCAGCCTGCAAAAGTTAAGCTGCAAATTATTGGCCTTGGCAAACACTGAAATCACCAAAATATGTCAAGGCAAAAAAAACACAAAGATTGAACCTAAAACTGAGTAGATTTGCTATTTATTCTGACTCTATTCAGAGTTTGCATGTAGTACCAGGAGACTTTTCACATTTTTAACTTCCAGCTGATTCTCTGTAAACACTTCGCTTGCACCAAGTTTCTTGAGCCTTTGTTTAACTTCATCAGACCCTGGCCTGATATTGAAGATATTAATGTGGGTTAACTGTTTGCATGACTCATTTCACACTAGATGTAAGTTGGACGAAGAAAATTCGGTTCATACATCAGATAATATGTCCATTAAGGGTGTGTTTGACAGTTTAAACATCAATCTCCTAGGAGTAACCAACTAACCACACAACCAGATGGTGGATACATCATATATGAAGGCATATTACTTGAACGGAGAGCATCCCTTGATACCAAAAGTCCAAAGTTTAGTGTAAAATATTCAAATCATATATATATTTATATAGTTTGAGAAAAACCCCTAACGCTTCTCTGGCATATGATTAAGTACTTGTTTTCAAGTACTACTAAAAGTGTAGAAACACTTTTTTTTTTAAAGTTGGTAAGACTCAACTTTTTAAAAAAAAGTGTTTTTCACTATTTAGTTGAAAACAGGCACTAAGACGTAGGAGAACAAAATTTCTGCCCAGTTAATACAAAAAAGGCTGAATAATTTTACCTGTTCCGGATAATGTTAATAGAGTGGATGCCTCGAACCCGTGCAAGCTGAATGATACATTGTCCCACAATGCTTGTAGCACCATTTTGAACCACAGCATCTCCTACTCCAATAGACCAAATTAGGATGAAGCAGGGAAAAGAATACAAAGAGAATATTATTTTATGAATGTGAACCTGATTTTAGATCCACAAAGTCCTCGAGCATTCTCAGGGCAGTCAAGGGATTCACAGTTATAGTGGCAGCATACTCCATAGAAGTGCTTTTATCAATTCTGTGCCAAACACTTTGCTCTTTGACAGCATATGTCTGCCACGTACCTGAGAAGAAACAGCTGTCACAGATGATGTTGAGCATAAATATGGGAAAGCCAACATCTTAATAGGCAGACCTCAATTCTTCTAATCTACAGCGGTAAAAATGGGCTAATCAAATATGTCTCTCCTACAATTTCAGGAAAGTGAAATCAGTGTTTCTTTTAACATTGAATCATTTCACCCGTCAAAACACTGACTTAATACCTATCTCGTGCATTCTTAATTTGCAGATAAGAATATTTAAGACAAGTTTTATTTGCTTCATGATATTACAAAATGACAACAAACATTAAAAGATCAATATACACTTTATGAAATGGCATATAACCCCAGCACAATGCTCTGTACTCAAGATTCAAGAAGCAACATTGTACTACTTTTATGTTTCCACGTATTTGCGGAACCAATACTTCTTTATCTAGGCACATTTAGAGGTTAACAAAAATGCAAGAGAATTCTTTACTCCCACATTCCACTATAACGGAGAGTAGTTATTCACATTTTCCATAAGCGTTTAAATTCGTTAGGAATTAAGTAGCACTAATTCAAGTCCTGTCCACAGTGCATACCTGAAGAAGGCGGAGAAGGAATAACCCAATCGCCCGGACAAAGCCGTTTAACTGCAGGGCCTACAGAATGCACCGCTCCTACCCCCTCATATCCGCCTACAGCAGGAACCGGTGGCCTCACCGGATATACTCCTATACAGTACACTTCCAAAATGCTTAAGAGTGAAGTGTGGCTAAGAAATAGTGAAAGCAAAACCCAGAACATTGAATAGCTAGGGTACACATAATTTAAGCACAAATACATCAAACAATAGTTCAGTCGGTTCTAAAATTAATACCGATTACATTGGAAAGGTACAATTGATCAAGTCAGTGAAGTGAAATAATCGATTGATCGTACAAAAGTAGGAGGAAAAAAGGGCTACACCTTCGATTCGATTAATGTCGGAAGGATTGATCGGAGCAGCGAGCATCCTGACGCAAACATCCTCGTCCTTTAGCGGTACCGGAGGCAGTTCTTTCATTTTGCATACGGCGTCGGGAGGGCCCTGCTCGTCGTAGACGACAGCCTTGGATGCCGGAGACATGGCTGAGGAAAATGATCGGACGATTCTGTTAGGGAGGCGGAACAGTATCCATGGTGGCGGGGACAACGACGTGCCGCCATGGTGAGCAGCTTTTAGGTGAGTCTGAATCAACCTCACTACTGCCATTTCTTCTTAAATTTTAGAAGTAGTCTAAGTAGAGACTATTATGCTCGGAGAAATGAACTTTGGAAATAGTCGATTTTTTGCATATAAAAATGATTTGCAATAAATTTATTAAAAAAAAGTTATTTTGAAATTCTTTTTATTATAGTTCACACTATTAAGATTTTTGCTATAGTATAAAAATTGAGGTTAATAGTATCATAATATGGATAATAAATGTCAATAATAATTAAATTTTTAATTATTTATTATATATATATATATATACACAAATACAGATTAATATTTATATTATAATATAATATCTTAGTTTAAAAAAATAATTTTCAAAAAATATTTAAAAAATTAAATATTTGGATAGGAAATTAAATATTCTATCAAAAATATATAAAATTAAATAATAATTTATTAAATTAAAAAAATAATAGTTCATAACATAAATTATTTTCATAAAAAATTTACTTTTAAGAAAATACTACCCTCGGGTTTTTACGTACATTTGAATTATGATTGTTAGAAACTTTATAAAGTTATACAATAACTAGAGGTTTGGATAAAATCGAATTTATCAATTTGATTTGGTTATTTGAATTCGATTATTAGTTAAATTTTATTTGAACATAACCACGATAAACTAAGTATTTTGAGTAGAATAATTACTTATTACATAAAATCAGTTTGAGTGATAGTTTAGAAACTCAGATATTGGTCACACCGATTAAATTTTTTCCACAAAAGCAGGCAGCATCATGCAGTTTATTTTGAGTACAAAATATGGCAGTTGTAAATGGTATCAAGTAGTATCAAGTAAAGAGTTGACAGAATTAGAAGCATGTTGTTTTTTCATCCTCAAATTTCATCTTTTTCCACTGCAAAGGCCACTTTCCCTCACCCTCCTCCTTCAGCAGCAGCAGCAATGCCTTCCACCACCTCTTCAGCAGCGGCGGCAGCAGCAGCAATGCCTTCCACCACAACATTCATGTTAGGTCGAGCCTGCGGATCATCTTCCACACACAATAGTGCCACTTCCAGAGCTCTGCGTAAGCTACCAACTGGAAAACCTCTTCCCATCCGTATATCTGCTAGACTGTAAAGGTCCTCAGCTGGATTCGCCAAAAAAGGACGCCCCTAAATAAACAACCTTCCTTTCACATTAGAAACAGTGCACAACTAGTACTGTTCAATAAAAAAAATTAATACAATTTTAAAATGCACTAGAAAACAATGCCTGCACTATTGTTAGTCGTCACTCAAACCAACTCCTAAGGCTTCTGAAAGTTTAAGGTCAACATAACACTGATACTATTTAATGAGCATACTGGTCCCAAAAGATAAGAAATTGCACAATACTGACATAACCAGCTTGTATGATCAAAGATAAGTCTAAAAATAATTTTACCAATGCGATGAGCAAATGTTGATCTCCCTGAATCATGCGTGCGGGTCTGTATCCGGAGATCAACTCCAGAAAGGCTATACCGAAAGTGTATACATCTGCCTTGATTGTAAGGCTTGTATTGGGAGCATATTCAGGTGCCATGTATCCTCCACTACGCCTGTCCCTAGCGGAAAGTTGCGGTGTCTCAAACTTTTCAAGTCCAATGTCAGAAAGTTTAGGATTGAACTCGTCATCCAATAATATATTGGGCGATTTTAGGTCTCCGAATATAACTGGAGGGTCAGCTTCATTATGCAGGTAATTCAATCCTCTGGCAACACCAAGTGCAATCTTCATCCTCGTATTCCAATCCAGTACAGCGTCGGGTCGTTCTGTACATCATTGAAACCATTCAGGCTGTTTGAAATTAATGATCCATCACTACACCTAAGTAATAAGCCACAATAACTAGGTCTTAAAAAATAGCATGTCAAGAGATGCGACATTATGCATAACAATTAGTCATGCATGCATGTAAAAAAACTCAAAAGTAAAATTCCAAATGTGCAAAAGGTTGAAGGGGTTTTTTTTTTAAATAAAACTAAAAAAAACTTCAATCAGATATACATAATATGGATCGTAGACAGGAAGAAAAGTTCAGCCATACTAGATTAGATTACCATAAAGATGCCAATCCAAAGATCCCCCGACCATGCACTCATAAACAAGAAGTCGTTTGTTCCCCTCAGCACAATAACCAATCAAATTGACAATGTTAGGATGGCGCAAACGAGAGAGCGCGGTAACCTCTTCCACGAACATCCTCACATCTTGTGTAGCAAAATTACTGAGGTTCTTAACACAAATAATCTGCCAAGAGTTTCAAATTATGCCTGAGCTATTGGTAAATTATCAAGAAAAAGATGAGTATGGAGAAAACTATCACAAAAGAAAGTGATCAAGAATATCTTGGTAACAGAAAACAACCTGGCCAGTCCTTTCCAAAGTTCCCCTCCATACATCCCCAAAACGACCCTCTCCAATCGCATCCCTAAAATCGTGGGTCGCAGTTTGAAGGTCACGATAAGAGAGTGCAACAGCGTTTCTTTGAGCACCATCCCCTGAAATAATAGGTCAAAAAAGAAAAAAATCCTGTAAAAAGTCAATTCATGTATACGATCAGCAGTTGAGAAATTGAAACGAAACAGATTGGCATTATCAAGAAGAAGATGATATATACTTTGATGCTTGGATAAACATCCTTAAATACTCAGATCATCGATCATAGGCTCTCCTAAACCGTTAGCAAATAATATGAAAAACAACACATGCAGATTGCCAAACATGAATCCATTCAAGAAACATCAAATTCTACAGAAAAATTGATATTAACTTGTACTGCCGAATGCCAAAATTGTCACAAAAAACAGAGCATTTATCCAGAAATTCATTCATTCATTCAACCAATAGATAAAACCCAAAATCAGTAACAGAGTGTGTGAAACGCAAAATCAAAGGAAATATTGAACATCGATCTTTTACCAGTATTTCTGAGATTCTGTGGTCCTTGGTTTCCTGAATTATGACCCTCCCTATTTCTCCTACTACCATGGCTTAAACACTGCCCCATTTGGTACAATTACAAAGCAGCTGAAGAAACTTGATGATATGCAGGGAAGGGAAGTTAGTTAGATGTGCAGCGGTTTCATTTTCCCGCTCATCAAATGTGGAGGTTTAGGAGGCAGGGCGTAAGCTTTATACTAGTAGTAGTTTTTATGCACACGTCACCTCTAAACGGTTTTGTTATTTCAAATTATCAACACATCACATTTCTTTCCTTTTTAAACAAAATTAATTAAAATTACCTTTTACTTGGAATAGGGTGAAGCCTACATCTGGTCGTTGAGCAGCGGATGGTGTCGCATTTTGCAAGTTGCAGCGCCTGCCACACACAACTTCGGGTTTGCTCATTTTTTTGGGCAATGATATTTTTTTTACTCTCACGTGGCGCCAAAAAAGGGGTTGTGCGCCACTCACCTCTGGGGTTGTGAGCCTCCTGAACTTAACGATTCTCCCCTACATTTTTTTGAATTAATTAAGACATTCGTACTGATAACGATATATAGACTTACTGACGTCTCAAACCATTGTATATGAAATTCCTAAGATTCCAGAATAACCATGGTGTAAGCTCCAGAAACCCTAGATTCGTTCAATTGCAGCAGAGTAAAAAAGGTGGGAAACAAAAAAAAGGATTCGTATCCTTCGATACAACCTGGTATATAAATGCGAAAGCACTCATCCTCCTCCACCATTGCAGCCTCTGTTCTTATAGGTAAATCTTCTCAGGGTTTATTTTCTCTCTTTCTGTACGTTTTCGGATGTGTTAAAATTGTAATATGAAATTAGTATGGTGGAGTTGATTGCAGACTCGATGATTGGAAATAGAAAGCTGGAGAAAGTGTTTTGCTGAGGAAGACTCCATTGTTGGGCTACAACTACTACATTATTTCTTTGCATGAAGAACAAGGACCAACCTCTGAATCCATGCGGTTGAGCCCAATAAAGAGAGAATTAGTTGCTTTTCGTGGAAATTGAATAGATTGATTAATTAAGACAAAAACTTTTATGAAATCGGGTTTATTGTCATCATGTATATACACTATCACTGTTATATATATTTTTACTATTACTGTCATATATATATATTATCACTGTTAAAAAGTCAAGTATATTTTTATAACAGTGATAGTATATATGAATAACAGCGATAATGATTACACATAACAGTGATACGAGTTCATGTGAACTCAATTTCATATAAGACCTACTCATTAATTAATTGATTTCACACGTCAGAGTTTTTATACGAGATGTGTTAGTAAAAACTAAATTTAGAAAAAAAATCTATCTTGTTTTTTGGGGAAACACATTATATTTTCTGTCCATTTTTAAACATTTTTTTGTTTGTTCAAATTGATTTCTTTGAGATCTTTTTGCGTAAGATCGAACTGGAAAAATAAAAATTAATTAATGCGAAAGAAACATAAAAAATGAGAAAATGGGGATGCCGGAACAGAGAAATTGACCTTCGCCAGAGAGAAGAGAATCAAACACAGTATAAGATGCAAGCCCACTGGAAGGAAGCCACTGTGATCCAGTCTGCCCAAAAAAATCTCAAGGCGCCGCCATCCACCGCTGCAAATCGACAGCCACCACCAAAATGGTTATTGAAGCCTGGTTTCGATTTCCGACTAGCAAATAGAGGTGAGCGAATTTTTTGCAGATTATGGCGAGTGGCTTCAATGGCGAATTGTGTTAATTTTCAGGCGGGCCAATGTTTCTAGGTTTTGGTGAAGAAGTGAGTTTCGTGCTTCTTTTTTTGGCCATGGCTTCCGATGGAGATGAGCAGTTTTTTTTTTCTTTCTGACGTTCCATTGCTGGAATCTGCTAGTCATACTCCATGCTCACACAAAATGAGCAAAGCTCCACCGCCGCAAAAGAAAAGGACATCTTGATTTTTCGTTGCAGAGGGAGAGGGAGAGAGGTATAATCGTATTTGGATATATGGAAATGTGTGTTCCTATTCTTAAAAAACTTAAATGAAGGATATTATGTATTTTTCACTCAATTTGGGCAAAAATGAAACATTGCTTGAAAGTGGGCAAAATAAATATGACAAAAACTTGTATGAACTCGAGTTCACGGTGAACTCGGGTTCTCAAATATCACTGTCATGTATATACACTATCACTGTTATGTATATTTACTATTACTGTTATGCATATGCACTATCACTGTTAAAAAATCAAGTATATTTTTATAACAGTGATAGTATATATGAATAACAGTGATAGTGATTACTGATTAAGGTCATAATTGCATATTTTTAACACTCATTTCTATATGCTTTTGATGTGCTTATGTTCATATTTGACCCTAAAATGATATACTTTGTGCATTTAACCCTTTTTTGCTAGAAAATTATGTTTTGTAGTGAAAAAGAGCAAAACTGGTGAAAAACGAGCAAGTTTGAGAAAATTCCAAATTCTGGAGTTGAGCAAAATGAAGAAATTAATATTCCATGTCGAAGAACTTGAAGAGAGGGTTGCAACGCAAAAAGAATCGAGTCAATCGGAGTCCTAGAACTCAAGATATGACAAAAACGAGGAAGTCGCGCATCGACCGGCACTAAGTGTCTCGGTCGACAGAACCCCCTTCATCAGACGACAGCCAGCGCGCGACCGCATCCCTGGAAAGACAGCCTCCGAGCGACCAAGCTGCCGACCAGCTCGGACGGCTGACGCTCAAGTCTTGCACGACAGAATGTGACCTTGTCGACCAGGCTGTCGACCAAGCGGTCGACAGACCTACAGCTCTTGGGCGACAGGAGTTCAGAATACTCGGATTTTCAGGGTATTTTCGTATTTTCACGCGTTTTAATGAAGGGCATCTTAGTCAATGATCCAAGGGAATTATATATACTTCCATCTCAGATTTTCAAAGGAACTTTTATCATTTTCTTAGATTCACTTACATCATATATTCTCTCACTAGATTAGGAGAAGTTAGAGGTAGTTACCAATTGGGTGTTCTTAGATTTCCACTTACGATTTCTACGATTACTTTTAATCTACCGTACGGATCTCCAATCCGTCTTCTCCAGCATTCTTAGCATAGCTCAAGCTACATTTCTACTGTTCGGTTTTCAATTTCTATTGTCGGATCGATTTTTAGCTTTTAGAGGTAATGTTGTATCTTTTCAATTTTGTTGTAATAGGTAAATTCTTGTATACTCTTTACAATTCCTGCAATGATGAATGTAGTTACTTCAATTTCTCTATTGCTTATTAAATTAGCCATGGGCTAATTCCTTTGTGTGTTGGTGTATGATTCCTATGGATTAGTGTGGTGTTTATGTTGATCTTATGAATGCTTGAGATGTTGTATGATCAATTCTCTATTTTGATGGTTTGTATGAATGCTTATATGCATAATTGATTGTATGGGCCATTAGGACTTAGTCTCACAAGAGAGTTGGGCTATTTACCTAAACATTCTTGTTATTAGGCCATTGCACACTAAGTGTTTGTTAAAATTCCTAAGATAGTGAGAATTACCTTAGAGAATTGGAAAGACAATTAGAGGCTCTTATGTGCATTAGGGAGACCTTTGCATGTTAGAGTGGCTTGCCTATTGATTGTACAATACCTCAATGCATGAGTAAGTGATATTTCACCACAAGAAACATAGGATAGTACACCAATACACTTCTCACACAACTTGCTCACTTTGTGAATCAAGGTGATATGTAGTTTGCTTGTTTGACGAACTTGTAGACGATAGATACCTTATCCCCTTTACTTACTTTGTGTTTTCGAATTTGGAACAATAATCTTACCTTACAAATACCCCTCTCCCTGTGTTCGATATAAAATAAACTTGGTTAAGCTTGCCATTAAAATAACGATCGTGTACACTTGCACGTAGACACCAAATAGGCAAACAATTACACATGACAGTGATACGAGTTCATGTGAACTCGAGTTCACAAGAGACCTACTCAATAAATATTATCATTGCCAAAAAGGGCAATTTTGTTTATTTTCTCTAAAATTTATACTATTGTATTTTGTTTATTTAAAATAGGGAGAATTACAAATTTCCCTTTTTGGGAAGGGTAAATTCTTTTGTCCTGGTCAAAATAAAATTTCTATTTTGCCCTTTTTGCATGTATCATATCTGGGGAAATTGTATCGCTACTACATACTTACATTTAAGCCTCCCAATCAACACATTCAAAATCATTTCTTCTCCTTAATTATATTTTTACATTTTTTATTTGATTAGCCCTACCACTTACAATTAAAATATGTCATGCACACTTTTTCATGTACAAATTTCCCCTCTTTTTTCTCCAAACCGTGAATATTATATAGATTAGGATTTCTCCATTATTCTTCCACTTCTCCATTATTCTTTCACTTTCCCATTTTTCTCCCCTGATTTTTCATGGACTTATCCCTCAAGTCAGGTCAATTGTTAGAGTGAAGGGTGAGGGAGTAGCACGCACACGCACACATGGATAAACCGCCCACTCCAAATTGGCTGAAAAACTTCTTAATCAATAATCGTATGTAAACCCTACCAACATTCACTACTTATAGGAATTATTATGGCCCATGGCCAATCCCAGAATCTTAGGAAATCAATTAAAAACAATAAAAATGGAAAGAGTTCAAATATGGAAAGAAACATAAGATATCAATCTTTGGGATAATGATCTTCTTAATTATCAATCTTCGGGATAGCTATCTTCTTAAATATTCGGCTTTGTCACTCGATGCTGATATACCAATGGTGTATCAATCTAAATTCTCAATCTTTGGAGAGAGGTAGTAGTGTAACCCATTGAGATAAAGAATTCAATCCACAACAGCAACACATTCAGTAAAAAAACAGAAAGGAAAGACATCAGTTCGTGAAAGAAGGAGGGCAAAAGCTTCAACACAGAACAGGGAGCTGTACATTTACTTGTACTTCCTTTTTTGCTTTCAGATTCATATTTGAATTTTATTGTTTTATTTTTTCTAATTCAAATCTTAAAAATAAGTGTTTCTATTTTATGTTCTGCTGGGTTTTAGTTTAATTTTTAGTTAGTGTGGTATTCAAATCCAAAATTGAATGAATGTGGCCATTTTGTTTTAATTAGCATCTGGGCTTGTCTATGAAAAATTGATATATTGAAGGACATCTTAGTCAATGATCCAAGGGCATTATATATACTTCCATCTCAGATTTTCAAAGGAACTTTTATCATTTTCTTAGATTCACTTACATCATATATTCTCTCACTAGATTAGGAGAAGTTAGAGGTAGTTACCAATTGTGTGTTCTTAGATTTCCACTTACGATTTCTACGATTACTTTCGATCTACCGTACGGATCTCCAATCCGTCTTCTCTAGCATTCTTAGCATAGCTCAAGCTACATTTCTACCGTTCGGTTTTCAATTTCTATTGTCGGATCGATTTTTAGCTTCTAGTGGTAATATTGTATCTTTTCAATTTTGTTGTAATAGGTAAATTCTTGTACACTCTTTACAATTCATGCATAATGATGAATGTAATTACTTCAATTTCTCTATTGCTTATTAAATTAGCCATGGGCTAATTCCTTTGCGTGTTGGTGTATGATTCCTATGGATTAGTGTGGTGTTTATGTTGATCTTATGAATGCTTGAGATGTTGTATGATCAATTCTCTATTTTGATGGTTTGTATGAATGCTTATATGCATAATTGATTGTATGGGCCATTAGGACTTAGTCTCATACGAGAGTTGGGCTATTTACCTAAACATTCTTGTTATTAGGCCATTGCACACTAAGTGTTTGTTAAAATTCCTAAGATAGTGAGAATTACCTTAGAGAATTGGAAAGACAATTAGAGGCTCTTATGTGCATTAGGGAGACCTTTGCATGTTAGAGTGGCTTGCCTATTGATTGTACAATACCTCAATGCATGAGCAAGTGATACTTCACCACATGAAACATAGGATAGTGCACCAATACACTTCTCACACAACTTGCTCACTTTGTGAATCAAGGTGATAGGTAGTTTGCTTGTTTGACGCACTTGTAGACGATAGACACCTTATCCTCTTTACTTGCTTTGTGTTTTCGGATTTGGAACAATAATCTTACCTTACAAATACCCATCTCCCTGTGTTCGATATAAAATAAACTTGGTTAAGCTTGCCATTACAATAACGATCGTGTACACTTGCACGTAGACACCAAATAGGCAAACAATTACACATGACAGTGATACGAGTTCATGTGAACTCGAGTTCACAAGAGACCTACTCAACAAATATTATCTTTGCCAAAAAGGGCAATTTTGTTTATTTTCTCTAAAATTTATACTATTGTATTTTGTTTATTTAAAATAGGGAGAATTACAAAATTTCCCTTTTTGGGAAGGGTAAATTCTTTTGTCCTGGTCAAAATAAAATTTCTATTTTGCCCTTTTTGCATGTATCATGTCTGGGGAAATTGTATCGCTACTACATACTTACATTTAAGTCTCCCAATCAAAACATTCAAAATCATTTCTTCTCCTTAATTATATTTTTACATTTTTTATTTGATTAGCCTTACCACTTACAATTAAAATATGTCATGCACACTTTTTCATGTACAAATTTCCCCTCTTTTTTCTCCAAACCGTGAATATTATATAGATTAGGATTTCTCCATTATTCTTCCACTTCTCCATTATTCTTTCACTTTCCCATTTTTCTCCCCTGATTTTTCATGGACTTATCCCTCAAGTCAGGTCAATTGTTAGAGTGAAGGGTGAGGGAGTAGCACGCACACGCACACACGGATAAACCGCCCATGCCAAATTGCCTGATAAACTTCTTAATCAATAATTGTATGTAAACCCTACCAACATTCACTACTTATAGGAATTATTATGGCCCATGGCCAATCCCAGAATCTTAGGAAATCAATTAAAAACAATAAAAATGGAAAGAGTTCAAATATGGAAAGAAACATAAGATATCAATCTTTGGGATAGCTATCTTCTTAAATATTCGGCTTTGTCACTCGATGCTGATATACCAATGGTGTATCAATCTAAATTCTCAATCTTTGGAAAGACGTAGTAGTGCAACCCATTGAGATAAAGAATTCAATCCACAACAGCAACACATTCAGTAAAAAAACAGAAAAGAAAGACATCAGTTCGTGAAAGAAGGAGGGCAAAAGCTTCAACACAGAACAGGGAGATGTACATTTACTTGTACTTCCTTTTTTGCTTTCAGATCCATATTTGAATTTTATTGTTTTATTTTTTCTAATTCAAATCTTAAAAATAAGTGTTTCTATTTTATGTTCGGCTGGGTTTTAGTTTAATTTTTAGTTAGTTTGGTATTCAAATCCAAAATTGAGTGAATGTGGCCATTTTATTTTAATTAGCATCTGGGCTTGTCTATGAAAAATTGATATATTGAGTTTTTTGCGATTTTGCTTGGAATTATTATCTCTCAAACGCACTAGAGATGGCAGCGCTTTTACCAAATGGTACTCATTTTTCGTAGATTTACAGTTTGTTATTTCTTGCACATTCTTTCTCAAATTGGGTTTAATTGCAGTGAAGGGTGCAACAAAGATGTAGCTATGGCGTTGATAAGTTTCCATAATTGTAGCCTTGGCACCCAAATTAAGATGAATCTTGGTACTTTTCTTGCGTCTATTTCTTCAGTATTCGTGTGTGTGTCTACTGTTATTTTTATGTATTAGCCTATTCTTTGGTCAAATATTATTTATATTTACTTTTTAAGGTTCTTGGTTTCTGGGTAAATTCTTGAAGGCAAATCTCTATGAATTGTAAGTTGAACTTATGAATGTAATTTTTTTGAACTTGTGCAAGATAGGTTTGAACTTATAAATATAAGTTTTTAAACTTTATAAAAATATGTTTGAACTCAAGAACCTAATATTGAACTTATTTATGTAAATGGTTGCACTTTATATTTTTTTGTAAAACTAATTGAACTTATATTTACTATTTCATGTATACTCATTCTTATATGAATTGAAGAGAAGTTGTATGATTCATTTATTTACTATTTAATTACAATCTTAGTGCGAATTGCACTTATTTTTACTAGTTAGTATGCACGTGCTACACACGTTGTACGTAGCACGTTGTTCGTTGTTCGCAATTGTTTTTTTTAATTGTTATTTTTTCTGGGTTCTTTTTTCAAATTATTTTTAAAATATTTGTGTAAGTTTGAATTTTTCCATTTAAAAATATTTTTTGATTTCGATTCATGTATATCTCCTTATATTCATGCAAAATTAAATTATTATTATGCATTCATGTACCTCTTTTTTGCTATTTGCAATTGTTTTCTTTTACTATATTTTTTTTCTATATATATATAATTATTTTCGTTCATTAGTAGTATACAATGAAAATTTATAAAATTCATTTTTGTGTGTTTTTTAAATTGTGTATTTATAATATATGCAAAATAAAATGAATATTATTAAAAAAATTGATCTGCAAGGATTAAAATATTGGACCACAAGTTCTTTAATAACTAAAATTTTTATTTATTTATATTTGGACTTCTTTATATATAATATTTTTTGTTTGATCAATATTTTGGTATCTTGAATGGACTTCCTCTTGAAAGTGCAACATATAGTTGTCCGTGTGAGAAGAAATGCTCTGGTAGGTACACTCCAACTTTTTGTAGTGTTTGTCCTTGAGCTTTATTTGTCATCATCGCAAAATAAATTCGAACCAAAAATTGTTTACGGATAAACTTGAAAGAATATCCCTCATCATTTGCTAGGCTTAAAGGAATTCATGGGATAAATACTTTATTTCCTATTAACTGGTACGTTGATATTTCGGCGTGGATCAAGTATTTGGTGAATCCTCTACAAATCAGACAGGTTCCATTGCAAAGTCCATTTGCTGGATCTAAATTTCTCATGGTCATGATTGGACAATTTTTTTAAGGAGCAAACGATGCGGTGGAATTCCATTTGGGAGTAATGTGTTGAGGAACTCTTCTTGGTAGTAGTTTCTTGTGTCATCCTCCGCTGTGTCATAACTGACAAACTCCTTTTTTTCTCCAGGAAAGTCATTGATTATCTTTTCATTTATTTCATTTACGTACTCATTCTTGGTTATTAGAATTGCTCTTTGAGTTATGTACTCGGATGATCCTGTGTTATTTTTCATTTCTGGGTAGGCAAACTGGATCAAGCAATTTTTGGGAGTGTCACCTTCATCTAAAGAAACAATTATTTATTTCTTAATAAATATTATGCAAAATCCGGGTTTCCCACTACCCTCATGTTGATTTTCAACTTTAGTATTTCCATTGTGCTCCATAAATAAGACCGCGCGAGGCTTTCATTTTTTGTTTGTTGTCTCGTAGCCTTTGGAACAACAGGAAGTACCCGTCTTAAATCTCCACCAAATACCATGATTTTCCCCCCAAATGGTGTATGGTTATCCATTATGTCCCGAAAGGTTCTATCAACCATCTCGATAGTGGTTCTTTTTGTCATTGGTGCTTCATCCCATATTATCAGTGCGGCCCTTCTAATAAGTTCGGTCTGATTTCTCTGCTTAGATATATGACATATTGTTATTTTGTCTGTTTGCAAGGACATGTTAAAGCGCGAGTGAGCGGTTCTGCTTCCTGGTAGTATAGATGCTGCTACCCCTGAAGTTGCTGTTGCAAGAACTATCAGGAATTTTTCCGAGTCTGCCATTATTACTCTGTACAAGTAAGTTTTTCCGGTGCCTCCAGGTCTATCGATGAAATGTATTCCAATTTTCTTTGTTTCTACTCTTTCTCGTATCACTTTGTATGCATGCTTTCGGTCCTCATTTAGCTTCAGAGATGCTTCTGAGTCCGTCAATGGGGTGATAATTGCTAATTCTTCTGTGATATCCCTTGCTTGCAAGTATGATGATTGAGTTTCAGTTATTGTTATCTTTGGCAAATCGTATGTCCCTACTCCTTTTCCCATTGATTCAAGAAATGCTTTGATGTCTCGAAGGGTATGGTTCTTCTTTTCTTCAATTGTTAGGCAATTTTGCCTTTCAAAATCTTCGAACATGGAGTCGATGTATAGTTCCCATAATTTTCGGACATCGGGTGGCTCACAGTAAAACAAGATTGTTGCAAATAATCTTCTAAGTTCTTGAGGCATTTTGAAGGTTGATCCTTCGTCTAAGCATTCAATTATGCTTTGGTCGGATTCCAGAAGTCCTATTTTCTGTGCAACTTCCTTGAAAGTCCAATATTGGACGTTCTCAACTTTCATTAGGTCCTCGAATGATTCTAGCGCTGGGTAGTGGTTCAGTATCAATCATTCATAGTATCTTTCTCCTTCTAATGGGTTTGCATTTGCAATCATTGAAATGACAATTCCTCTTTGTCATTTTTTCCACTCCCACCACTTTTTTTCCCAGACATGATGCTTTGGAAAATCTTTATACAACAATTTTTTAGCTTCTCTGTCTTTTTTGCACATTCCAAAATATTCTGTCAACATTGTCTTGCTGGCGCCTTCATCTTGAATGACTCTACGCAAATCTTGATTCTCCCAATATGTTACCAATTGCTGGTTCGGAAGATGTAATTGAAGTGCTATTACCGGTGGTGACATCTCATTCAGTGGGAACTCATACATTCTCCATAAAGCTTCTTGTGCTGATACCCATCGTGCATCTTGGAATTCTTTTATTTCATCCACTATTCTGTTTTCATCTTCAGTAGATACATTCACAGCTGCTCTATCGTGGCCTTTGTAGATGTACTTGTACAAGTACTTAACTGCTTTTAGTCCTGAGCATATCTCCACATTGATGTGAAAATTATATCTCATTAATAGGAAAGGATTGTAGGGAACGACCCATCTATTATCGAAAGTGACATTTCTTTTTTGAACCTACGGTAATTGTTAATGTTGATAGAGTTTGTTAATGAAAGGATTATGGCTGTTAATCTGTAGAAATCTACCAAACAATAACAAGAATTAAAGTTTTGTTCTTGAATAATGAAAGTAGAGAGAGAGAGAGTGAGAGCTTAGTGAAAGAAAGTATTTTGTGTATTATGGAACTTAGAGAGAGAAAGATACATAGGAAACCTATTTATAGGTTTGCATGTGTGAGGTGGCACCTTGTGAGCCTTCATGGCTTTAGGTGCTGACAAGTGTCCTTGACACTTGTCCTTACTCACTACTATGCTACCTTTACAACGCGTCGTCCTACTACACCTGTACTTGCTATTTATACAACTGAGATCTATGTTTTGAACCTAGGCGAGCTTCTGGGCGAGCTTCACTGTCTTGTGTCGTTTTGGAGCAATGTAGAGATGGACTTTGGCTTGGTCTCCTCAGCTATGGGCAAGCTATCCTTCAAAGGGCGAGCTTACCTGCGAGCTTCTCTCTCTCAGGCTTAGTCGGTCATTTGACTTGGGTTACTGGGCGTCTAGGTGAGCTTCATTCCTCTCTTGGCGAGCTTCCCTATATTGACTCCAGTCAAAGCTGGTGACGTAACTTCCAAGCATGTCGGCGACTTTCTTAGCCTTGGCTAATTAATCTTCGTGATTAACCTCGAGTAGTTTGCCTATCAACATTTGCCCCCAGCTCGTCCACATCATGGTATTTCTAATGTGTGGGCGAGCTGATTTGTCTCTGTGGACGAGAGCTTGAGTGTTAGCAAACTATTTCCTGGTAGGTTGCCGAGCTTCCTGGCGAACTAACCTCAGGCGGCGGACGTGCTGACATGGTGCGAGAATCCAGGCGTCGTGCATGCCTTTTTCGACCTTAGTTCCCGCGCCAATCATGGTAATATTTTCAAATTGTTTGCACATAAGTCCTTGGGTTTTTAGAAAACTACAGCTTGCACCTTTGTTTATAAATACGAGAAACCTCCCTCATTTCTCACTTTTACCTTCTCAAACTCTTAGAGCACTTTTTCGATGGCCGATTTTCGTTGCATCCGATGAACTTTTAAAGACTCCCAAGGTAGAACACCGTTCTTTTTTCTTTTCTTTTGCAGATTCCTTTCGTCCCTTTCTCATTTCTCTTCGAATTTCCGGTGTCGTTTGGCATTTCTGGAATTTTTTTTGAACTTCTCCGATTATTCTCCTTAACTCTCCGGCGATCATGACCATTAACTTAACTATGTCTAACCAATCTTCGAGCCATACAATTTCGAACCGCAACTCGGGAAAAAGACCCATGACTGAGAATTTGCCGATCCCCCAAATGACTCTAATTTTAATCGAGTCGGGTTCTGGGGCGAGCTCAGTAGCTCGCCCAGGTGTTGGTGAGCTTTCTGGCGAGGTCCGGTCTGATTCAGGAGAGAGGGCTACCAACTCCGGAGGTGGCGAGGGATCGGGTCTTCGCAAGCTTTGGTAGGACTTCGCCTTGGCCAGTGACGAGGACATCGCCCAGGATGAGGCCGAGGTTGTCGAGGCTCAAGAGGAGGTCGCCGAAATTGGCGACCAAACCAGCGAACTTTCCCGCGAGATTGAGGAGGAGGACGATGATGCTGGAGAGGTGGAGGTTACTCACGAGTATCTTCGCTTCATTGATTTCCCATTTCCCAAACTCCTGGAACATCAGGTCCCATCTGACATTGTACATGAGTTCGATTGGGTGGAATATGTTGGAAGACATGCGGCGACCTTCCCTCTACCCGAGCAAACTTTCCGAGACGCTGCTGGCCAATCTGATTACAAGGCCAACGAGGTTCAGAGTGTCATCAGTGATTACTCACTGTCAAAACTTTGCAAGAAATATCGCATCCCATTAGATATTTTCTTGTATGCTCCGGAAGAGAACGAGCGAGCTGATATGCCCCAAACTGGACTAACTGCCATCAAAATTCACACCTTGGAGGCCGGGCTTACTGTAACATCCCCACTTAAATAATACAAAAATGTGATGTGGCACAAGTAGGAATGCTACTAAATAATATATAGAGTATTAAAATACGCCACAAGTTTATACAGCAGAAGGCTTAAAATAAGTACGGTCGTAGCCTTAAATTTTTGCAAATAGCGTTCTAAACGTAAATTTATATAAAACAAAATGCCACTGCCAGCCGAGTTCATTCGCCCACGTCGGGATCCATAGCATCTGTAAAAAAAATTAAAAGTAGAAGGGATAAGTGTTTGTAAACACTTAGTGGTGAATCTCTTGACAATTGCACAAATTAAAACATCAATGTTTATAACATGTGAGCCCCCGGAATTTCATCGGGTATCTCTGGGTGGTGCGACCAACCCGTGTTGCCGGGGCGACCTGACTATCTCAGTTGCCACCATTTAGGTGGACTATCTCAAACTCAGGGCCAATCGATAGCGGACCAGACTCAAATATTTAACATTCAACATTTAATAAATGCAATTGTAAATAAAAGTAACACTCTGTGAAGAGTGAAGTGATTCCCCACCTTGTAGATTTGAACCTACAAATAAAATTTTAATGATAGAAAATTTGTTACTTATCCCTTCACTTTTAAATAAATCATGAAATTCACATATCAACATCTTTCATATGATATACACATAAAATTTCAATTTTAGTCTCAATACATATTCAAAAGTTGTATCAAAGATCATAAGTATCAATTAAGCATGTATAATTATCAAATAACATGTCCTAAAGAAATATCGACCATAAAATATAAACGGTCTGTTTCGAACAATTCGTACATAATTTCAGTTTCTGCAACCATCAATTAAAAATTCATATAAAATAAACTACTTTCCCAAAAATTCTAAAATTTTAACCACATAAACAAAACATAATTTCGTTTAATACCATAATTTTTAATTTCTGAAATTCCTTACTAAACGCTACAATTTTTACGAAGAACAAACTAGTAACAATTTCTGACCCCTTAACATAGAAAATTCACCATTAATCAATCATAAGTCCAATACCTTTGAAATTTTAACTATAAACTACCAACTTTATGTAGTTTATCACTGTACTTTGAATTTTTATAAAAACCTAACCGATTATGTTTTAATCCTAGCAAACTTTTACTGTTTCGGTTATGGAGTTCGAAAAACCTAGTTCATCTTTGAAAAATAACCAAAAATCGAATACTACTCCAATAGCTACGAAATTTTAAACCTAATTTCGATAATCAGTATATTATCACATAAAATATTTTCAGAATTTTTCACTTCATCAATCGGTCAGAATGAATTTTTAAACGAAACCTGGTCCAGATTTCATTTTTTATGCATACATGATGATCATCTCAACATAACTTCAAATTTATTCGCACAATTTCCTGTTTTCCAAGTTATGAACATAAATAACTCATAAATAAACATGTTTAAGTTCATACCTTGTGAAAGAATGAATTAAAACATGAAATACATGAAGAGAACATTATATAACATCACAATCACTTGATTTCAAACTTCTATCATCTCTTTCTTAATTTTCTATAACCTAATCATGCCCCTATCTTAATCATTACTTAAACATGAAGTTAAGAAGCTTACCTAAGTGTTGATGGATTGAAATCTCTTCTCCTCTTCTTTCTTGGAAACTCAAGGTTAGTATGTATGTTTGTGTGTTTTTCTCATGGTTCAAAAGTGAAG
>JAPKLY010000333.1:104042-118743 GCA_026898435.1 Prunella vulgaris | reverse complement strand
GAGCAAATAATACATTAATAGCATATAATTGTGCCCATGCATAAATTAAAATATAAATGTGTCATATAAGCTCATAAAAGATCTCAAAATATTTAGTGAAGAAAATATGGACATGAAGACTTAGGGTATTACACTTACTCTACCCTTGCACCCCATTATTGGGCAGTTTCTGATGGACACCAACCTTGCCATCACGCAGCTTACTCCGAATGCTTGGAGCAGTCTCTTGGCGACGTTGACTATCTTTGGGCTTGAGGGGTACGAGAATCGGCTAACCACGGCAGAGATCAATGAGTTATTCACTGTGACCCAGCAAGCCAAGGATGGCAAGGGGTATTACTACCTCAAAGCTCGCCCGGGAGAGAAATTTCAAGGAATCCTCCCCAATAAAGTCCGCAACTGGAAGGAGCAGTTCATCTTTATCGGTGGGTATTGGCGAGCTCCTAATGGGCGAGGATGGCGTATTTACTCCCCGGAGGAATACGAAGAAGCTAGCAGTAGTGCCGTATTTTGGAGTGTGTGAGTTGGATTAGATTTACTAATCTAATCTTCTCTTTTGCAGATCCGAAGCACCACAAGTCAAGCCGGGGTAAACCCAAAGTGTCCATTGGTTTTGATTTTGTGCTGACTGTATGTTGCTTGCGGGATTTGGAGGATCGAGACCTCAAGCATCTGTGCCAATATCACTGCCGGAGACTTGCCGGTATTTTGACCTCGCCACACCACCTTACTACTCAGGGACCGGAGTCTCAAGGTTTCCAACTCTACATAGTTCGCCTATTTGTTAGCGAAGCTTGCCAAGTTGCTAATCTTGATCTGTCTCATATGTGTAGGTGAAGGCACAGTAGTTGCTCCCCCACCTATCAAAGTTCCAGACGCCTATTACTTTCTTGCTCGCTAGCTTCAAATGGGTAAACCTCACCGAAACCGAGCCGGAATTCCTTCTGGCGCCTTATTGGAGGCAACTAAGAAGGTGGACCTCGCCAAGATGGCTCCCTCCACTGATAAGACTGGGGGTACAAGTTCACCGAAGAAGATTTCTACCCCCCAGCAAACCAAGAACAAGGTCGCACATACCAAGAAGGGGTCCGGGCGAGGTGGCTCCGGATCTGAGCGAGGTTCTCAGCCTCCAATTCATCAAACCAAAAGAGCTCTCCATCATGGGGATGGATCGAGAGTAAGTGAGGAGGAAGCTCGCGCTCAGAAGCGGACTCGGGCTAGCCTACGAGACGAGGACACTGAGCGAAGTGATCGAGGAGGCTCTGGATTGGGTTATGGTGGCTCCAGGTGATCTATCGTTCCTCACTCCTCTCCAGCTCCTCCAACTCCTCAGAGTGCGCCACCACCGTCTCCCTACGGGATCCCCATCCACAATGATACTTTTCTCGGGCTCAATCCCGACCAGTTTGGGTAAGTGGGTAGTATGCATTGAAGTTAGATATTTTTTTCTATTGCCTATTTTGTTCTTACTTGTTAATGATTTGCAGATATGTTCCCGCCGAGTTCCCACATCGCCCGGATGCTCTTCACATTGCAGAGAGGTCCAAAGCCTTGGCATCTGCGAGGGAGCTTCCACCCGGACCAGCTCGCCAAATCTTCACTGAGGCTCCCAAGTACCTTTCGGTCTCCGAGCTCGCCATGATAGAGAAGCAGAAGCCTACAGACCGGGCGAGGTTGGTTATGCACTATGCTTGAGCAGCTTTGACTGGAACTCAACTGGTCACCGACGACATTACTACTGCCGACCAAGCCCGGTATAAGTCCAGATCTCTCATCGCTCGGTTAGGGGACGAGCGTAAGAAGGCTGTTGAGGAGCTCGCTGGGATGGAGACGAAGACGAAGGCTTCCCTGGTGGCGGAGCAAAATGCTATAAGGAAGCTGGAGAAGATTCAAGCTGATTTCAACCTTCAGAGGGCTGAACTTGAATCAGCTCGCGAGAAGATCGCCGCCAGGGAGGAAGAGTTCGCCAAGATGAGGGATGAAGTGAACCTCATCCGGGAGCAGAGCAGGGAGAACTCGGAGGAGTGTTCCAACTTGTGCGAAGAGGTCGCTGCAAAGGCATTTGAGATCGCCGAGGTTCGGGGTCGGGCCGATGCTTCAATTTCACCAGAGGCCCCGGAACTCGCTAAGATGGTCGCCACAGACCTCGACTTCATTCTCTGCTTTGTCGAGGTGATCCGTTCCTTCCAGTGGGCACAGATGAACAAAGAAGATGAATGGGAAGTGTTGGTGTCAGAGTTTCAAGGCCAAAATCATCCAGACTTTCGACACAAGATCATCCAGACTTTCGAGGTCCCGGTTGTTGAGGCTGAGGACGAGGTGCGAGCTGAGGAGCGAACTCACCCGACCGTTGAGCAACTGCAGGAAGCTTGCGGGGATCTCATGCTTGACACCAATGAACTGGACACTAGCGGGCTTACTGGCAACATCACTGTGTTGCCCCGGCTTTCTACTCCAGCCGGCCAAGTCACCGGTGGTGAGGTCGCCCGTGAGGTCACTCATCCAGAGATTCCAACTGATGCCTCCGCCACTCCTGCAACTGAAACTCCCATTACCCCTGACTCCTAGCTTAGCTTAGCTTTTCCTTGTTTAGCTTGTTTTCCTTTTGTTTCTTTTGTCAAGTGGTTGTAGCTCGCCGGGTCCGTATAGCTCGGCCAGAAGGAGCTTCTTTTTGTAGTTTTAAAGATGGCCAGCTAGTCGGCCTTTGTGACTAGCACTACTTCGTATACTTAGAAATTTTCTAAGTATCTTTTGAATGAATGACTTTTTGTTTCAATCCGTTCTATTTAAATCTTACACACGTTATATCTTTAATCAACTCATTTTTACATTTTTAGTACTTATTTGTTCATCTTATTCCACTTCGGGAGGCGAATCATTTGTTTTACGTCACTTTGGACTATGAATTTGTACCTCGTTTATTTAGTACATATTCTTCGTCTTATGCCACTTAGGGCCGCAAATTGCTCGTCTTAAACCACTTAGGGTAGCGAGTTGTACTTTATTTAATTCACTTTGGGCGATAGGGTTTCATGAACCTTGCCTTAGATGTTTTGATCGTCTTTTTTGTGAATTTTTCTAACTTTGGGCAGTAGGCGCTTAGTGATCCTTTAGGAAGGACACCTTCGCTAACCTTGGGCGCTTCGGCCTTTGCCTTTGAGCTTTTAAATTATAACGTTTGGGACCTTGGTCCTTGCGAATTACGGAGCTTCGTACATTTAATATTTCTGAAAAATTCAAACTTCATATAATAACGTAATTTACATGGGTTGCCATCAATATTTCTGATGCGAACCTTTGACTAGTCCATTACAAAATTCCGTTCTATCTCCTTCTACTGATAAAACTTCTTCTGATGTGTTGTACTCAACGTATATGATGAAGCTTTTCCTTCCATGTCTTCAAGGTCATACGTTCCGTTTGCCCAAGCCGCAGTGACTCTGAACGGTCCTTCCCAGTTTGGTCCGAATACACTAGGTGGAGTGGCCAACTTTCTCCTTAGTACCAACTCCCCTACTTTGAACCTTTGATCTCGAACCTGGGAATTGTAGTACTTCTCCGCCCTTTGTTTGTTGGTGGCATTCTTTATTTCCGACGAAGCTCTGGTCTCTTCAAGCAGGTCTTTTTCCACTGCCAAGGCTTCATCGTTCTCTTTTTCTTCATGGCCAACCACCTTCCAAGTCTTGTTCTGAACCTCCACCGGTATGACTGCTAAAGCAAACGGTGTTTCCCCGGTACTTGCTCGGTATGACATTCTGTATGACCATAGAACCTCCTGGAGTTCGTCTGCCCAACTTCCTTTCTTGTCTTCAAGGCGTATCTTCAACACATGTTTCGACTGAGGATGGTATGGAGTTGAGTAGTGCTTCTTAATGTTCCATGAACTACAAAATTTCCACAACTTCTGACCGTCGAACTGTCTATCATTGTCTGTCACTATCGATTGCGAAAGTCAAAATCGGCATATCAGATTTTTCCATATAAAACTGATCATCCTTTCCTGCGTCACTGTTGCAAGTGTCTCGGCTTCAGCCCCACTTAGTGTTATAATCCACTGCTACTACAACGAACTTTACACCGCCTCTGCCAGGTGGAAATGGGCCGATCAAGTTGATACCCCATTTTGCAAAAGGCCACGGGCTGAAGACCGACTTAAGTTGAGTAGCTGGAGAGTCAATATTAGGTGCGAACATCTGACACTTTTGGCACCTTCGAGCGAAGCTAATGGCATCTTTTCGTAGAGTGGGCCAGTAGTACCCCTGTCTGATTGTCTTGTATGCCAAAGCTTGCCCCCCAGCATGACTTCCACAAATTCCTTGGTGGATTTCTTTTAACACCTCGAACCCTTACTTTTCAGACAAGCATTTGAGTAGGGGTAGAGAGAATCCACGTTTGTAAAGTTGGTCATCCACCAACGTATATATGGCTGCTTGCTTCACTAGCTGACTAGCTTCGCACGCATCTTCTGGGACTGATCCATCCTTCAAGTATTTTTTTATCGCGGTGCGCCAATATTCGTCATCTTCCTGCCCGCCACTCGAGGTCTGGTTTACTTTGTAATCGGACGTCGAGGGGTCCTTCAGGTTGGTGACGATAACCTCCGTCAAATCTGCTTCACCATTACTGGTAGCTAGTCGGGCTAGTGCATCAGCTTGTGTGTTTTCCAGCCTTGGGATATGTTCGATGTAAACTTGTTTAAACATCGAAATCAGGTATGATACTATCTTCTGATACATCATCATCTGCTGATCTTTAGCTTCGTATTCTCCCTGGACTTGGGATATTATTTGCAGGGAATCTCCTAAAATCTGAAGATTGGTTGCCCCCACAGCTAATGATAACCTAAGTCCGGCAATCAGTTCCTCGTACTCCGCTTCATTGTTTGTGGCTCTGAAGTCGAACCAGATTGCTGAGGTAAAGACTTGTCTATCTGGGCTTATTAGCACTACACCGGCTCCTGCTGCTGTGCTGGTTGATGATCCGTCTATGTAAAGGTGTCACGGAGCTATACGCCCCCTCGTCGGATCTTATGGGAAAGTTAGCTCGATGATGAAATCGGTGAGCGCTTGTCCCTTGATCACCGTTCGGGGTGCGTAGTTTATACCGTATTGGCTAACTTCTAATGACCATTTCAACAAGCGTCCTGTAGTGTCCGGCCGGTATAGTATTTGCCGTAGTGGGAACGTTGTCAACACCTCTAGAGGATGGTCGAAGAAGTAGGGCCTTAATTTTCTAACGCTCATCACTAGTGCGTAGGCCAGCTTCTCAATTGGGGTATACCGCAACTCAGCTTCATGTAAGACTTGGCTTACATAGTACACTGGTAGGTGTGTTTTTCCCTCTTCTCGAACCAGGACGGAACTGATGGCTACCTCCGACGCAGCTAGGTACAGGTACAACTTCTCACCAGGTACCGACTTTGATAAGATTTGAGTGTTGGCCAAGTATGCCTTGATATCCTCGAAGGGTTTTTGGTATTCACTTGTCCACCGAAAGTCGTCTTTGTGTCTCAGTCTATTGGCTTTTATTGCTTCAAAGAATGGACGACTCTGATTGCCGGATATGGAAATGAACCGGTTCAAAGCTGCCAAGCATCCTGTCAATCTTTGAACTTTCGGCACTGAGTCTGGTGCACTTATTTCGATGATACATTTGACCTGCATCGGGTTGACCTCTCTTCCCCTTTGGCTCACCAGGTGCCCCAGGAACTTCCCTGAGTGTACGCCGAAGCTGCTCTTCTTTGGATTTAACCAAAGGTTTGCTTTAGGTGATCGAGGTGATCCTCCTTTCGCAAGCTCTTGACAACTATGTCATCCACGTACACCTCCATTGTGTGGCCAATGTGTTGGTCGAACATCTTGTTCACCAACCTTTGGTAGGTAGCTCCCGCGTTGATGAGTCCGAACAACATCCTCTCCCAGCAGTATATGTTTTTATTGGTATAGAACGCCTTATGCTCCTGGTCATATGGGTGCATTGCTATCTGGTTATAGCCTGCAAAGGCATCCATGAACGTCATCATCTCATGTCCTGCAGTGCTGTCTACAAGTTGATCAATGTGCGGCAATGGGAAGTTGTCCTTTGGGCACGCCTTGTTTAGGTCCGTGAAGTCAATGCACAACCTCCACGTTCCGTTGGGCTTCTTCACCAGGACTGGGTTTGCAGCCCAATGCGGGCACAAGGCTTCCTTGATCAACTTGTTGTACAAGAGCTTCTTGACCTCCGTGGTTAGAGCTTCGTATTTGTCAGCTCCGTACTTCCTTTACTTCTGGCGGACAAGTCTCCTCGTCTGGTCTATGTTGAGCCGATGACATGCGTGTTCCAACGGGATTCCCGTCATGTGTTCGTGGGACTAGGCAAATACGTCTAAGTTGGACATGAGGAAAACCTCCATCTTTGACCGATACGGTTCTGGAAACTCAGAACCAATAAAAAGTTTCAAGTCCCTTTCTGGGTTCACCGGGATTGCTGTTAATTCCTCCATGGGAGTGGTCTTCCTTTTCTGGTTTTTGCACCTTGGGTCTTTCAGGAATTCTTCTAAGTTCTCCTTTACCGCTGGTTCGTAACCTATCCGTGGTTCAAGCTCTTCGCCTTCTTCTCCAACTTTGGCAGGTTCATCAACTTTTCCTGCTTCTGGTAAAGTTGGATTGCATGGCCTATTTACTTTGGATGGCTCCTCAACCTGGGGAACTTGATCAACCTCCATTGGCGCTGGTTCTTGATCTCCCGCAGGTTCTCCATCTTGAACATCGGTGGCCACTTCCATGGGCGCAGGTTGTTGGCCTTGCGCAGGTTCTTGTACTTGGCCAGTTTGAATTTCTCCCACTCCTTCTATGGGCGCCGGTTGTAAGTCCTCCACCGGTTCTTTGTCTTGGATTACTTGTGCCTCATCCGGCTGATTGCCTACCTCCATCACCTTGGATTCGATTAAGATGACGTCTAGGATGTTGGGCTCATCAGCAGGAATCGGGGCTACATCTTTGATTATGTGAACCGGTGCTGCACTCTTACCTGCGTGACCATTTTTTATTTGAAGCAAACATTAACATGCCTTTTTCTGGTCACCTTTAATCGTTCTGGCACCTTTAGGAGTTGGAAATTTAAGACAATAGTAGTAGGTTGAACACTCCGCTTTAAATTCATGGATAAATGGACGGCCAAGGAACCCATTGTAGGTAGACTGCTGGTCAACAATGAAGAAATCTACGAGCCTAGTCAGTCTCCTCTCTGGGTTCTCGGCCGATACAAGTTGGACGCTTAACCTAATCTGGCCTACGGAGATGGTTACAGCTTCTCCGAACCCCACTATCCTAGCATTACTAGGCTCTATATACGACTCAAAATCACCTAAGGCGTCTAAGGTGGATTTGAAGAGGATGTTGGTGAATGCGCCGGTATCCACTAGTAGCCTGTGAACTCGGACATTCATAATATTGGCGCTTATCACCAACGAGTCGTTATGGGGAGTTAAAATCCCCTCCAAGTCTACCTGGGAGAATGTAAGCTCGGTTGTTGGTTGAGTGGCGGGCTTGGAGCCGGAGCTACCTTCTTGGACCTGGTTGATGGCCCGGACCTCGACCTTTCTTTGCCTCTTTAAAATGGAGGATCTTCCGTCTTGGAGACCTCCGGCAGCTCCAAAATGTTCCTCGAGAACTAAGAGTTCTCGAGTTGGTTCTTGATCTTGCGGAGGTGGGGGAGGTTCCCTACACCTGTGTTGAGGACCACGTCGGTCCTCATCTTCTTCTTCATCATTAGAGACCTCCCTCCTCTCAATCCTGGTTCTCTTTGCCGGTGCCTTCTTTACGAACTCTGCCAGCTTCCTATCCTCGTAAAATTTCCATAATTATTTGAGGAGGTTGCGACACTCGCTGGTGAAGTGGCCGATTGACTGGTGGTAGGCACAAAATTTGTTGGGGTTCAGCTTCGTGCGGTCCTGACGAATCCTCCTAGGTTCGTTCAACATTGCCTTGTCTTTGACCGCCGTGAAAACGTGGTCGACGGAGACTGTAAGTACTAGGTTGAGTTTTTTCTTGAACTCATCTCCGTCGCCAAAAGCCTTCAAGTTCCGGGGAGCTTTGTATGTACCCCTGGACTTCTTCCCATGCTGTTTCTTTTCATCGGAGGCACCGACCTCCTTCATCAAGGCCTTTTTCATGGCCACGTACACCCCATCTTTGTGTCTAAACTCAGTGTAGGTGTTCGGGCATGCAAGATGCATCTCTTTCCATAGTTCGGTGCCCTTTTTCAATCTAGCCATCACGGAGATGATTTTTGTGTCTTCGCTCACCGGCTCACCTTCCAGCAAAATCTTGTCAAACCTTTGTAGGTACTGCTGGTCTATTTCATTCTCGCCTTGATGTATGTTGGCGAGCCGGTGCTTCTAGGTCAAGTACTACCCAAACCCTGAGAAGTGGGCCAAGAATTCCCGCGTAAGCTGGCCAAAAGACTGAATTGACCCCGGGCTGAGTAAGGAAAACCAGCGGTGAGCTCGATCCCTAAGGGTCAGTGCAAAATTCTGGCACTGGGTGGCATCAGTGGCACCGACTGAGATCATGTAGTCTGCATACTTGGCACGGTAGACCTTCGGGTCAGATTCTCCTTCGTATGCGGACATCACCGGGAATTGGATCTTATTCTGAACCGGTGCTTTTATAATGGCAGGTGCTAATGGTGATGTTGGAAGGGAGGTGGCATCAGGTCAGCCAGTTTTGGTAACTACTTGCATCTGTAGCTGCTCTACGGCCTTTTTCAATGTGGCTAGCTCGTCATCATGGGGTACCTCCTGTGGAGGCTGTTCAAAGGCCGTGCGCCTCGTGGACGCACGTCCTCGCAGTCTCTCACTCTGGGGTAGCCCTTCTGTGACGGGCTGGAACTGGCGTCCTCCGTTTGGGCCAAGTCTGTCAGCTGCAGGCCTCCTCAAACGATCGTGAGCGGACCTACGAGGTTGTAGATCCGACTCTCCCCTCCAGGATGAAGCAGAGGCCGCCACACATTCGCCATCTTCTTGTCTGGGTCCCAACCTACCCCGGAGGACCTCACCTTCTCTGGATTGGTGGGTGGTAGATGCCTCAGTGTAGGCTGAAGTTCGCCCGTCTCGAGAACCTAGCCTTTCCACCACCTTAGCCTTCCCGGACCGTTCTCTATACTGGCGAGCTCGCATGGAGCTCGCTTCTTGTTCAGCAGGGAGGATGCTGGCTTGCCCCCGGGTCTAGGTGGCCTGAGTCGGCCTGGTTGCTTGCTCACGGGCCTCATTGGCCGGAGCTCGCCTGGACGCCTAGGCGAGGACGCCCTGCTGTCTTTGCTGTAGCCTTTGAAGAGCAGGGATAGTTCGCTGAAGCTAGTTAGGATCGTTGGATATTTCCCTCAGAGTGGGGTTTAACTCCTCATGAACTACAATAGCTCGCTGGGGAGCTCGCGGGACGTCATTCCTCTAGGGAGCTCGGCGCGAAGTTTCCCCATCAGCCTGGTTTTGGTTTGTGTGACCCTTCCATCTCCTAGTGGTAGCTGAGGTGTTTTCTCTTGACATTTTAATGTTTCAGTGAGAAAGTCGTCAAGGTCGTCTTTTCCCAGCACATGTAAGTTTGTCCAGGTTTTGTCTAGCCTTGCATGCACACGAATTATCCAAAATCTGGTTTAATCGTTTACACGCATGTGTTTAAATTCCTTTTTGTTAAAATTTATGTCCAAAAATCTGGTAATTTGGATAGAAACTGGAAATTTCGTGTATATCTTCAAGTGTTCTTGAGTTTTGCCAAGAACACCTTCAAATCTTTAAGCAACTCTTCACTAATCTCTCTCAAATTTTTAGAATCGAAGGTTCGACGCTCCCTCCTTCTAGCGCCAAATTGTTGATAGATTTTGTTAATGAAAGGATTATGGCTGTTAATCTGTAGAAATCTACCAAACAATAACAAGAATTAAAGTTTTGTTCTTGAATAATGAAAGTAGAGAAAGAGAGAGTGAGAGCTTAGTGAGAGAAAGTATTTTGTGTATTATGGAACTTAGAGAGAGAAAGACACAAATGAGACCTATTTATAGGTTTGCATGTGTGAGGTGGCACCTTGTGAGCCTTCAAGGCTTTAGGTGCTGACAAGTGTCCTTGACACTTGTCCTTACTCACTACTATGCTACCTTTACAACGCGTCGTCCTACTACACCTCTACTTGCTATTTATACAACTGAGATCTATGTTTTGAACCTAGGTGAGCTTCACTGTCTTGTGTCATTTTGGAGCAATGTAGAGATGGACTTTGGCTTGGTCTTCTCGGCTATGGGCAAGCTATCCTTCAAAGGGCGAGCTTACCTGCGAGCTTCTCTCTCAGGCTTAGGCGGTCATTTGACTTGGGTTACTGGGAGTCTAGGCGAGCTTCATTCCTCTCTTAGTGAGCTTCCCTATATTGACTCCAGTCAAAGCTGGTGACGTAACTTCCAAGCATGTCGGTGACCTTCTTAGCCTTGACTAATTAATCTTCGTGATTAACCTTGAGTAGTTTGCCTATCAACAGTTAAGTTATTGGGCTTTGTCGAATGAATTATTTTAAAGCTATTAAATATTATTTTTACCTGTGTCCCATCGTTTCTCCTTCGATATATAGGGTATGCATGTTTTCCTTGTATCGTTTGTTCGGAGTACTTTCTGGGGTATTTGAACTTGCACTATTGGTTTACCATACATGGGCACCTGGGATTGAGGTCTCTGCACGACCCGTGTAGCATGTGTTTAGCATCATGTAATGGTTGATCAATCCTTTTGTCTGGTATTTCTGCGCTCATGTGTTTTTCATACTGGTCAACATTCGTGATCTTATGACCATTTTGCAAGATTATAAGCATGTGAGCATGTGGCAGACCCCTTTTTTGAAATTCAATGACGTACACAAATGCTGCAATTTTTCCAAATATTTCTTTTTTAAGTAGTTGGTCTTTGAGATCTGTGAGTTTTTCTTTAAAAACTCTTGTTGAGAGATCTGGTCTATCCTGTGGGGCTTGTTCTTGTAGAAGATCATCTCTTATTTCCCTCCATTCTAAGTTGCATGTCGTTTTCAGGAAAATATCTGGTTTTCTGAATTCCAGAACTAATGCCATTGCATCCAAGTACTGCCGGCACATATCTCTTGGACCACAGATAAATGTTGGGGGTAGTATCTTTCTTAATCCAACTTTATCTCCTCGTGTTTCGCCTGCATTGATCGTGTTAACAATTCCTTGATAAAGTTCAGAATGGATTTGGCTCTGTTGATTCCTGAAGAAGTCAAGCCTTGCTGATTCCAATTTTATGTACATATCTACCATAAATTGTTGCAGAAGTCATCCAGCTCAAAGCAGAGTAGATTTATTTCCTGGTCGAACTTGCAATTTGTAGCAATAGTACTCTTGCCATGACACTTTTGCCTCTTGCTTTCGTGGGACTCCTGGGTTTCATATAAAAAAATTATTATAAATTTTTTTAATTTTGTGGTATTAAGATGTCACTTATTTTATTTTTTATGTTTATGTAATAGTTTGCTGATTACCTTTTATTCATTTTGTATTATGGTTTCTGCACTTGTGATTTCTACGGTAGGTTGTGCATTGACATTTGGTTAGCTTAGGTGGGTGTTGTTTACATTTGGTAAATGCCTTTTGATTCCTTGGTGCCAACCAGCCTCTCATTTGGGAAATAGTAGTGGGTACTGGAGTGAATCATAACAGCTGAAAAAATGTTGTATTCTGTGTTTTTTTCCCGAGTGTGCATGAACCACTATTTCTATTTCAAATGGGATGTTATGGTTGTTTACTTCAACCCATATGACTGCAACCTGGTCCTTCGTTGGGGAGTTATATACACGTTGATCAACATTAACGTTGCTCGCTATGTGTATCTCAACTTTCTCAAGAGATGGTTCATCACCCACGCTTCGAAAAAATCTATCATAAGGATTTTCTTGCATTATTTGCATGAGCTTTTCAATAATAGGTCTTTGTAGCTCTACATTCTTTAACACACTTATCCTGTTTTCCACCTCGTGCTTAGTATCATAAAAGTACATTTGGAAAAATACTGGTCGTTATTCCGGTAGAAGAGACAGTAGGTCATGGTATGTTTGTCTTTGAACTCTAAACATGTAAACTCCTTGATTTGATGTTGAAAGTTTCTTATCTAAATGAACCCTAGGAGGTGAAGGAGAACATGCTGTTAAATCCTCTTACATTTTTTTGAAAGTGAGCTGCTTCGTTGGTTTGTGAATCGAACAATTTGAATAACTCTTCAGGAGCTTCAGGTTCTACAAGGCGCACCTATTATAATTTGTCCATTTTATTATTTTTTTTCGAGTTTAGACTAAAAAATAATTAATTTTTCGAAAATATTACTTTTCCATTCTGGCAACAAAATGTTGGAGTTTCATTTTTAAACTTCATTGCATTGCAGAAGTCGCATGACTTTTTCAGTTTTAGTTGGTGGATTGGGGAGACAAATGGTGCAGGAGAGGTTGTCTGTATTGTTTGTTGTTTGTTCTTATTTTCTTTGGTACGTTGAATATGTTACATTTCCTGATCTCGGGACATCATCGAAAATCTTGATTTTTTTTTACTTTCCATTTTTTAATTAGTATTCTTCTTACGTGGCACCTGAAAAACGTTTTGCAAGAGCTTGTTAGTTTATTAAAAATTATTAATATATTGACTTGTATTTTCCTCTTTTATTTAAATTTAATTTTTCTTAATTTTGTATATTCGTTTCTAAAAAAACTGGGTATTTTATAGGTAGAGTAATAAATTTGGAATTTCATTTTTTTATAGTTAGGGGTTAATTTTAAAATTTTTCGTATTTGTATGACAAATGGATATCTGACAGAATGGAAAGTATTAATCATTAATTTCATACCGCACAAAAAACAACTATTAGGGAAGAATTACGCAAAGTAACTGAAAAAGCTGAATACGGAAAGAGAACATTAACAATAAGAATGTTTTCTTTTATCTCTATTATTTTCAATCATAAAAATCTTTCAAAATAGGAGATTGAAGAAAAATCATCTTTCCAACCATTTTTTGGATTACAAAGGGCACAAACATTCTGAAAAATTTTCAACTTCTATTTTTCCCCGGGAAAGCATTTGCATTGAAGTTTATTACAAATACTACATTAAATATATCAATTTATGCATTTAACCCGTAGTCCTCAAATATTCTCTAATTTTTAAATCTTTCTTTATAGAAATCTAGAGCAATAAAGCAATTAAACTAACAATTTTAGCGTATAGAAGAAAGGAAGGAAATTCATATTTGTAGAGAAATATACATATTTATATTTATTTATTTTTATTAATTTCTAATTAACGATTATGCATAAATTAGGAAACAATAGCATTTTAAGGAGCCCTGCAACATAAAGAACAATTTTCATACATTTATAGCTTTAAATCAGATTCTTATAATTTTGCCCTACTAATGACGAGAGAAAACATATGCATACATTTTTGCATCTAAACATATAGTCACCAACACAGTTTTATAATTTCATATAAAAATAAAAGGAAAATATCCCTAACATGCTTATTCAAAGTTTCCCTTGTCAATATCTCACTCAATTCTCATCAAAGATGTGTCAGAGAAACACTCACCAGACATTAAACTGAATCTCAGAGGTCTTCTTAACTAAATCTTAATATTCGAAAATAGAGATGAATGAACAATAACAAAGGCAATAAAATTTGGGTGGTAGGTTGGAATAATGATAACTATAACAACAACAACAACAACACAAAAAATAAAGAAAAGTAGCAAAGACCTTAGCTATCATGTCCTTGATTTGAGATCAGTAACACATGGCTGGTGGGTAGGAAGTAGGCAATGGAGATCAGCCATGTCATTGAGAAACTCTTGGCAAAACCGGCCACTCAGTTCTCTTGGATCATCTTCAACTTCATTCGCTCGATGAATAATCTACACATGTTAATTCTTCATTGCATAATTAATACAATAACATTGTCCACATTAATATAATAGGCCTCACTACTGAAATTTTGGAAAAGGCATCGCTAAAGACATCTCACCTTGTCGTCAACATCAGTGAAATTACGCATATAAAAAATCTCATAGTCTAAGTGTTTCAGATATCTGCAGAAATTCAATTTCTAGAATTGGTAAATTAATTCATGGGTGTGGGTGGGATAACACCAAAGCAGCACCCCTTTATAGAAGCAATATTCGACACATCGAGAACAATTATACATGCAAGTCAAGATCGCATGGGCACACAAAATAAGGAAAAGTCAAATAATTAGTTGGAATTTGAGAGGTAATTTTATAATTATAAACATTAATGTATAAATTAAAGATATGAGTTGGATTGTGTGTAAGTGTGAGCCCAAAGTCTTTAGTGTTTTGTGTTACAATTAGGGATATTGTGAGGTTGCAGTTGATGGACAGTTTTCTACTTTAAGGGTGTAACAGCTATTTTTGGACGAGGAAAGAGGAAAGTGAAATTATTCGATGGATGGAGGGAATATCTTTCTGGAACCTAATTTCTTTCATAAAAAATACAAGAAGTTTCCTAGTAGCGGCGATGGACATCCAAACAACATTAAAGCTCTACTTAATATGTTCAATCTCTAGAGATGATTAACATAAACTTGAAACTATAAAATCAATCTTGAAAAACATGATGTATCTGTTGGACTGGCGAACTAACATAATTAGTATATGAATAATCGCCAAG